>CM021110.1:308077355-308131979 GCA_007115665.2 Sequoiadendron giganteum
GGGAACTCCTCACACTCTCCCATATAATGTACCATCAAGGATGGAATTTTCCGTGGTCATGTGGTAGCTAGGTTGTATTCATGAAGACAACCTAGCAGGAAGAGGAAAAGGGACTTTGTTCCCTAATTATATAGTGGTTTCAGATTTTTTATTTTCTAAGAGAGGATGGGTCCACTTTGGAAGATTTTTTTATAAATATCATTTAAAGAGTGGATCTAGATGGCAACATGACCCAGAGGGATTCTTTGCTTTATTCAAGCAACGAATTAAAGATGGAAAATTTATACATGAATTCAATTTTCTTGAGGACCTAATCAGAAATGAATATGACCTAAATAGGTAGAAATTGAATAAGGAGAAATGCATTGCCTATGAGAATACGTTAGCCATGGTGCATAAAATGTATCCAGAATATGATCCATTAATGGAGTTTACTCCATTCTACAAGATTTTTTTTTTCTTGTTGGAGAATTTTGAAGAATTCATGGGAACCTTGAGGACCAAGAAGGTCAACATGGAAATAGATTTTGGAGTTCATAGACTAGAGGTGAGGCCTGAGGAAACAAGGTCAACCTATCATCCCCAAGTTGAAAACCCCATATACAAGAGAAACATGAATGATAGCAGTGAAGAGGATGAGGGGAATGTGAAGGAAAAATAAATAATGCAAGCATCATCATAGCCAGGTCTGAGGATTAGAATGCCTGGAGGGATAAGGATTGTGGATTTAGATTCACCATCAAGAGGTGATCCTGCAGTGCTACTATCAAAGCCAAGCCCTAAGAGGCAAATGATTGAGGAAACACAAGAGGCTCTGATGGATGAAATAATTGTGAATAATCAAGACATGCAGGTTGGTATCCCTTCCCCTCCTAGATGAACACAACTGGTGCTCTCTGATATGGATATCAAGTGGCAAAGTGTACAAGATTCTAGGATGGAGGTCTAGAGGGCATTCTTAGATGATGATTCCTTTGTGAAGAATCTTATTTTCTTTCAGCTGATTTGGAGGAAGAAACTAGAAGAATACTAGGATAAGTGCAAGAGGAGAGAATCAAGACCTGACAAGTCTGAATAGGAGAATGATGATGTGTTCAAGGCTAAACTCATGGAGGAGTTCAAGAAAATCACTCCTTAGCAAGGTAGGAGACTTGTGACTCAGGATGGTGTCCTAATTTTTCCTGAGTGGGACATAGCCAATGTTGTAGCATTCAATTCTATCCTTCAGTCCAAGCATCATATACAAAAAAGTGAAGAAGAGGTTAAGGCATCTTTGCATGATTCTACCTTAAGTGAGGAGTATGAAACTCTGGCCATATGGGCATTGGCACCCCAAGGAAGAAAACCTAATGTAGTTGATATTAGTCCAAACCTAAGGGGAGGGATAATTATCAAGAGAGATTTTGAAACTTCAACAAAAGAAGCTACAAGCTTGATGGTAAATGTGGCCAAATTGGCTCAGAAGACAACCGAAAGAAAAGAGGATGAAAAGAAGAGTCTGATGGAGAAGTACAACATAATAATTGGGGAGTATAGTAGGATGTAGCAAAGGAATGTTGAGCTGCAATTTGAAGTAGATAGATTGAAATATGGATAGGTAGGAGAATCCTCCAGTTCTCCTCCTATAGGGAATTACCTTCTACTTTAGGATCAGTTCACCCTACCACTCCAATTGTTTCTACTCTAATATCCCCCATCCAAACACCTTCTCTATGTCCTACACTAGGGCCAATTGAAAAGAAGTTGAGTATTCTGTAGATCCCACCAAGAAGAAAAAAATGAATAAGATCATAGAATTATAGGCTTCCTTAAAAGTAAAATGAGGTGGTGGACATATTTTTGAGGAATTTAAATGAGAGGGTGGATGGTAGATTACAATCTGTATATTATTTGTATCTTTATTTTTAGATGGAACAAAAAATATAAGTAGGGACCAGGAAATAGTTTTGCCTCTGGTTGAGAAATGGATCCCTAAGGCCAATGACTTAGATATTATGTTTAAGGCTTCTAGGGTTGATGCAAAAAATAGGCCTGAGTCATTGAATCCTACTCAAATTTTTGTGAAATCATTGAAGGGATTCCAGGCCCTACCTAATGATTTGAGTAGAAAAATTAGGGAGTTGGTAAAAATATTTGATGACTCGAGTGACACGTTTTTTCTAGACATCACTAGTGCACAAGAAAATGTTAAAACATTGTAGCATTGGCCAAAAAGGGTAGAGGAAGTTATTAATACACAAATCAAACTGATTTGTGATGACTCTAATTATGACTTGTTGGTAAGTAGCATGGATAAAATAATTAATACCAGCACATTCTTAGAGTCTTTTGAAATAGAGGCCAATCAAGTTGAGGTGAAGTATACACCTTATAATATTAAGGTAAATGAGGAGGTGAATTTTGACTGGCCAAGAGATGAAGAGGATCGAAAATGGGTGGACAAATACTTAACCGAGGAGAGTAAAGCAGTGTCTACTATCGGAAACTAACAACTCAGTGGATATGGTTATAACTGATTATGTTTTTGTGTCCATGGTGGTTTTTGGTGCAGGTTTTGAGGTTTGGTCAGTACAATGGCTATTCCCTAATGAATGGGATCAATAGGAATATTCTCTGGGACTTGGTGATTGTAATCATATTTTTTAAAGTTCACAAAACGGTCCAATTGACCGATGACATGTGTATATTTATGGTCCGATGTTTGTTTTCCCTTTTTTTCTCTATAAGAATGATTTCAAGGCTAGGAATAAATGTTGGAAAGTTAGATATTTTGAGGTCGATTTTAGGCATAGTTGCGAAGAAAGTTGTAATACCTCATTGTTTCAATGCAAATGCAATTTACGTTTTGTGTCATTCTGTATTCGAGTTTTGAGTTTATGAAGGTCTGATGTTTCATAACAATACTAGAATTTGAGTTATAATGATTCATTTCAATCTCATGTATCTCCTTTGTATAAGCATATAATAATTTTGAATAATATAATCAATGGTTGTTGCATTCATCTCACTGTTTTGGTGTGTATGACTTTCATTTTGGCTTTAATTCAAATAATTAATTAAAATACTTGATTGGAGTTATCGATGGATATGTTTATAAAGGGATTTGGTAAGAAGTATTGGGTTAGGATATAAATTGATGATGTTGTAAGGAAATTGTTGTCAGAGATCTTATATGCTATTTGTTTCAACCTATCATGGAATTTTAAATTTTTTTTACCTTGACCCCCCAATGGTATATGGCACCGGTCTAAATCGTATATGTTTGTGAGGTTTTGTGTCTATTTGTCTCTGCTTAGATCTTGCTACCAAATTGCAAATTAAATTATTATCTTAAGTTGTGAAATATTGTTGTAATCATCTCATGATCCAATTAGCTGGCATTACTGATGAAAATCCAATCTAGTTCAGTATTATCCTATTCTATTGAGCTATCAAATGGGATTATCTATTAATTGTTAATCATTGTTTATAAGTTTGGTGCAAAGATTATAAACAAATTATAGGGACCACCCTCTTGGGTTTTTATTGTTAAAATCCTCATCAGTTGGTTAAGGTCCTTCGAGCTGCCCTTTATTAGCATTGGAAATTTTGTAGGTAGAATAGAAGAGAAATCTGGTTATAGTAAAAAAAACCAACAAGATGGCAACTCTACTAAGGACTTAGTTTGCATATTTCTTGTTAGTGGGTCGGTTATCCATTTTGCATAGAGTTATCATAGTATTTTTATGACTTGAAGGTTGAGCTCATGGCTTTTCTTTTCTTTTATCTAATTCATCTATTGTCCAAATTTTTTGAATATCTCGTGAAGGGAATTCATAATTTTTTAGTACGAGAAAGTTCTAAAGTTTTTTAAATTCCCATCAAGTGTTCTTGAATAGTTGGTTTTCCCAAAATAGTTGGGTGGTGACTCTGAAGTCTTTGTACTAGTGTGCATTTCATTTGAAAATACCATACGAATTAAAATATTTTTTGGACAAGCAAGGAAATATGAAGAACACCAAGTCATTCGTAAAGAATCACCCTGAACAAAAATTGAATGGTGAACTTCCTAAGATGAAGAAGAAGGACTAGATAAAGAAGAAACTAGAAACTAGCAGTGTTTCTCTTGTGTCACAAAATCATGTACACTAAGGTACAAGTAAATCTCTACATCCTATCCTTAAGACTTTTGAATGTGTATCTAGACATTCTAAGTCAGATAGTTGTGGATTTTTTGATGCATTATTTAATACACTTTTTCAAGTGGATGTAGCCTATCATAATAAAGGGCTTGTTAGCATGTGATATACTGAGAGAAGAAGTAGGAGTAGAATTCAAAGGCATCAAAGAGAATGCACTAGTGATGTGCATCCTCCTTTAGTTGAAGATGATGGAACCCCTTTATTATTTAGGCAAGAAGAAGCAAACCTGATAGACTTAAGTGAAACATCAAGTTCTGACGTAAATTTGCCTAACCCTAAAGATGTTTTTGGGGATATTAGTTCTTTAAGATGAGAGATCCAAAATCAAGCTAAGCTTAGGATAAAAAAGGAAAAGGAAAAGGAAATAGAACTGATGCATGTTGTTATTGAAAGGGATAGATTAATTAGACAACTAGCAACCATGAAACTCCTAAACCTAAGTAGATCGTACCCCAAAGAGGAGGGTCTTGTTGTACAACAAATTTTTGATAAGGAGGTGAAGTCAGTGTCTAAATTGAGTCATGTAGGCCAAGCTGAGGTCAAATCCAAGCCTATAGACCGAAAACCCGTGAACCCTATTAATCCACAATCAAGTAATCCAAATCCTAAACATGTTTTAGACAAGGAAAAATAGAAAGCTGAAGGGATCAAGATAAATGAAAGGGTGGTTTCTCAACATCCCAAGCAAGATCCCCTTCCACATGTGTCATCACAAATATTTGCTTCCTTGGACAAGGTTAGGAGGGAAGAGGAAGCTCTAGCAGAAGAACTAGAGAGGACTAAAATTGAGGCTACAAATATAGAAAAGAGAAGGAAAATAAGTTTCTTAAGAATGTCAAGTATGGATGAAGTTGCACAAGCTACGACTTCATTAGGTCGCCAAGAGTTTCTAAAGAATAATCTTAAAACTAGTTTGGAGAACACCACAAATAATTCTGGCCCGAAGGTTCAAGAAACCAAGTTTGTAAATCTACACCAGGATGGTCCTAAAACTCCTAATACGAGGTCTAGTGATGACTCTTAGAAAATTGATGGATTGTTTCAGAGGATACCTATACAATTGGAAAGATATAGTAAACTATTTTTTGATGGTATTCAAGGTTACCCAAATCCCATCCTAGATGAGTTAAGAGAAAATATGAATAAGTTCATTGGGAATAATGATTTTTCATCTGAGGAACATTTGAAAGCCTTCATGGATATGTTGAATGATTATGAAGTAGAACATGAGGATGTAGTAATGAATTTTTTTGTTCAATATTTAACAAAAGATGCAAGGGATTGGTATAGGGGTCTACCAAATGCTAGTATTGGTTCATGGGAAGATTTTAAAAAAATGCTTCAAAGAATAATATGGTGATAAGACTAATGCTAGTTTCATGTTAGATGAATTCAACACCATTATGAAGTCAATTAATGAACCTGCAATAGAGTTTAACCTGATATTTCAAAAGGAAATGTACAAGTTGTTTCAGGTGATGAGACTTGATGAAAATATTTGTTTAACTACTTATTTCAATTCTTTTGATGCTAAAATGGTGTATCTCCTCAGAGATAAAGACCCTTGCACCATGAGGGATTCTTGTAAAGAATTTATTAATATTGAAAGGAATAGGAAAGCTTCTCGAAAATATGGTAGGAGGAAAGAGCCTACTCTTTTGAAGAATCCTAGGGATAAAACTGAGAAAGTCTCTACTGCAGTCCCTAAGGATGATGAGAAATGGGATAAGGTTCTTAGCACTATGAAAGATATAAAATATATTGTTGTTAAGCAAGAGAAGGGCCTTGGAAATAATAAGAAGAAGTATAATAAAAGTGACATACCTCCTAGACTACAAAATTATCCCTACAATACAAATTGGAAGGATGGAAAACCAATACTACGAACTCAAAAGCCTAAAACTTATCAACAGACACTAGACCCTTTGCAGAAGCATTTTGTAAATCTGGTACAAGAAAGACCATGGTGTGAGGTTTGTGTGCATCCACATGATCATAATTATTGTGGCATTTCTCAGTTGCTTGAAGCTAAAAAAAAGAAGTAGATACTCATGAGAAAACCCATGATTTTGAGAAAAATGATGTTGATTGTTGTATGGCCTAGTCATATATTGATGAAGTTGAGTGTTCTTCTGATGAGGGATTGCATGAAGTTGATGTGAATAATCAATGACATAAAAGTGAAATCTATCATCAACAAGTTTTTTTTTATGAGAAAGGTGAGTTTGACAAACAAGCCTGCAATATGGAGCAAGGTGAAGATCTAGTGTCTCCAAGGAAACCATCAGAGGATAAGATTGCTCGGTTGACTAATGAGATGGTGTCTCAGAAGAGAAGTATATTACAGCTAAGAAATAGAACTATGGGTGGTGAGCCGGGTAAGCCTATTGGATTTTTCATTAAGGAACAAAGAGATAAAAACAAGGGTGCTAAAGAGGATAGAAAAATTGATGCTGTCAAAATCAAGGAGGAGAAGAATGAAAATATATGGGCAGAAAATATTGAGAACCAAAAGCCTGGTGGAGATGTTACTTGTTTGTTGGTAAAGACCAAAGTGATTACCAAGTCTATTGAATTTTATCCAGAAGAAAATAAAAAGAAGTTTGAAGAAAAACAAAACTTGGAAAAAAAAGAAACCAATGAAGGTATGATTCCTAACCTGCCTAAGTACACACCCTTAGACATTTTTCAAGTATTGTCCCAAGTTAAAGTTACTCTACCTTGGCTAGAGATGATGAGAATAGATGGGCATAAAGAAAAAACAATAGCCTTGATTACTGGAATTCCTAGTAGTAAAATTGAACAAGGAGATTGTACAAAAGCCAAGAAAAAGGAAGAAATAAAAGAGAAGTAAGTGGAGGGAATTGTGAAATAAATTCCCCATGTGTATCTAGGGAATTCTATCAATATGTGCCTTGATAGCATAACTCCTTTTTTCTTGAGTGTTGATATAAATAGGAAGACTCTAAGAAATTGTATGATAGACTCAGGGGCATAAAATAATGTTATGCCAGTCAAGATTATGGAAGCAATGGGCTTAATAGTAGATACTACTTAGGGTAAATGCTATGCACTAGATTCAAGAGAAGTTAAAATTATTGGGACTATAAAATAATTTCATTATAAATTGACCCCATACCTTGATAAGGTTTTGGCTATGACTTTTCTAGTTGTAGACATCCATCCTCATTTTGGGATGCTCTTGTCTAGGAAATGGAGTGCATTAATGGGGGTAACATGCAATGTGATTTTTCATTCGCTAACTTTTACTTTGATGGAAAGGATGTCAATATTGAAAGAGAATACAAGGTGCCTCATATGATTGAGCATGATCTGAATAAGAATCTAACATGTTTTACTGACTATGGCATAAATGAGTAAAGGGTTGAGGAATCCTCTAGTGATTGTGATAAACCTGTTGCACCAATTGATACCGAAGTGGAACATATGTCTGAATCTAATGATTTGTGGACTATGTATTTTGATGGTGCAAGTTCAAAGGAAGGATTTGGTACAGGTGTGTTGCTAAGGTCTCTGAGTAGAAAGACATTCAAATTTTTTTTCACTCTGATATTTGAGTGCACCAACAATGTGGTTGAGTATGAAGCCTTGTTATTGGGGCTTAGATTGGCTCAAAAACATGGGATCAAGAAGCTCAAGTTAATTGGAGATTCTGAGCTTGTGATTTCCCAAGTCATGTCCATATATGTGTCGAAGAATAAAAGGCTGAAATAGTATATAAATGTTGTCTAGGATGAATTAGAGAACTTTGATTCTTTTGGTATAAATTGGATGAAGAGAGGCCACAATAAGGTGGCGGATTTGCTAGCAGGACTAGATGACATGACTTATGTTGGGATTTCAAAGATTGAAGTGCAGACCAGACCATTTTTTCTTGATAATATCAAGAATTGGCAAGTTTTTGACAGTTATGATGATATATTGAGATTCTTAAGTTGTGTGGATGAATATCAAAGTCAAGAAATTGAATTTGGAGATTTTGTTGAAAAAATTTATGGTAAGGATACTGTGTTTGGGAATGAAGTTATTTAGTTAAAAACTAACATGATTCCTAAAGGTTTAGTTGTTCTTGAAAGAGTGTTTGACAACTAGGATAGGACAAAGGCTAATTGTGTTGATTCCCATCCTAATGACCTAGAGGAAATAAAACTTGGAATAAGTGCATCACCAAAAAGGGTGTATATTGGAAAGAAATTGTCACCAAAGGTGAGAAGGATGTTGATTGTTTATTAAGAAAATTTAGAAATTTTTTTTCTTCGTCTTATGATGATCTTAAGGCTTATAGGTACGATTTGTTTCAACATGAAATTCCTTTAAGTAGCAATGCTAAGCCTTTTAGGAAAAATAAAAGACATATTAATCCTAGTTTAGCCCCCAAAATACAAGAAGTAATGAAGTTAAGAGATGTAGGGATCATCAAACCAATTAGACACTCATCTTGGGTCTCAAATTTTGTTCCTATGAGAAAGAAGAATGGATACATCCAGTTATGTGTGGATTTCAGAAATTTGAATGTGTCTATATTAAAAGATAATTACCCATTACAAAATATGGAAGCCATGTTGCAGAGGGTGACAGGTTGTGAGTTAATTTCTATGATGGATGGGTTTTCTAGTTATAACCAAGTCATGGTTAATGATTTTGAACAATTTATAGCAACTTTCACTACACCTTGGGGAAATTATGTATATGTGAGAATTCCTTTTGGTTTAACAAATATAGGGGCTAATTTCAAGAGAGCCATGGATGTGGCATTCTCAGATTTTATTAACTTGTCTTGGTGATTTATCAAGATGATTTAATAGCATATTAAAAGAAAGAATATGACCATTGCAAACATTTAGATAAAGTGTTATGTAGGGCATTGGAATATGGTATTTCCTTAAATCCAAAGAAGTGTGCTTTTGGAGGAAAGGAAAGGAAGCTGTTGGGACATATTGTTTCCAAGGATGGGGCCAAGATTAATCCAGAGAGGGTAATTGCAATAGATAGGGTCCCACAACTCCAAAATGTCAAAGGAATCCAATCTTTCTTTGGACAAATAAATTTCTTAAGTAGGTTCATTAAAAATTTGGGTGAGATAGTTTGCCCTATTTCTAAGATGCTTAAGAAAGGGGCCAGGGTTGAATGGGAAGAAGAGTCAGTACAAGCTTTCCAGGTCATTAAGAAATCTATAAAGGAAGCTCCTGTGTTAAGAACCCTTGATTTTTCCAAACCCTTGCAAATTTTCTCATTCACTTCATTCCACACAATTGCAGTTGTGTTATTACAAAAGAATGTTGAAAGTTTTGAACAACCTATAGCCTTTTTCAGAAAATCCTTGCAGGCTATAGAACATAAATATTACATAAATGAGAAAAAGGCATATGCACTAGTGAAAGAAGTAAAAGCTTTTAGGACATATTTGATGGGAGCTACCATGATTTCCTATGTACCTAGTGCTTCTGTTAAGGAAATTTTTACACAACAGGAAGTGGTAGGAAGAAGATGTAGATGGATCAATAGGATCCAAGAATTTAACATTGAAATCCAGATTACCAAGCTGGTAAGAGGACAAGGATTGGCCAAAATTATGGCCCAAAGTAATCTAGAAGAAAACCAAATAAATTTGCTTGAAGAGGAGGATGGATCACACATATGTGAAATGGAACATTCTGATTGGTAAAAAGGTGTGATCTATTACTTGAAAAATATGAAATGTCCTGATGATTTGAATGAAAATGAAAAGAGGAAATTGAAGCTACATGCTATCAAGTATGTTATAATAACAAGAAATCTCTAGTGGATAAATGGATAAGGTGTTATGTTAAAATGTGTAGACCAAAATCGAGCAAAATAACTTTTGAATGACATGCATAGTGGATTTTGTGGAGGGCATTATATGGCCAAAACTACTGCACACAAAGTAATGAGGGTTGGATTTTGGTGGCCTACTATTTTTAAGGATGCACACCAATTAGTGCAGACATGTGATGCTTGTCATCATTTCTCTAGTAAGTTGAAATTCTCTGATAACTTACGTTTAAAACTAGTTGCAGTACAATCTCCATTTCAGCAATGGGGTATTGATTTTGTACGAGAGATAGCATATAAATCAAGTGGGGGACATTCATTGATATTGGTGGCCACTGATTACTTTACCAAGTGGGTGGAAGAGATTCCAACAAAGAAAACAACTAGTAAGGTGGTAATTGATGTCTTAATGAATAATATAGTGACTAGACTCTAATGTCTAGAGAAGATTGTGTCAGACAATGCAATGTGTTTCAGGTCTGAAGAATATATGGAGTTCTGTGAGAAGCATGGCATCCAAGTCTCTTAATCATCATACCACCCACAAGGAAATGGACAAGAATAATCAAGAAATAAAATATTGATGAAGATTATCAAGAGAATCCTAGATCAAAATAAGAAGGCATGGGATTCTAAGTTGAAATTAGCAGTTTGGTTAGATAGGGTAACTGTGAAGAAGGCAATAGGTTGTGCCCCATTTGATTTATTATATGGGATAAATGAAAGGTTGCCCCAGAATAACTTGATGGAAATGTATAAATTTATCCACATGTATGATAATGAAATAGATGATAAAATGCAGTTGAGAGTGGAAGTTCTCGTAGAATTAGATGAGACCACGAGGGAAGCTCAGATGAAAAATGCTAAATTATAGTTGCAGGTGAAGAATTTGTATGACAAGAAGACAACTGCAAGAAGTTTCCAAAATGGATATATGGTTTTGATGTGGAATTCCAGGTTGGAAGATAAAGGAAAACATGGTAAATTTGATGCACTCTAGTTGGGTCCATTCCTGGTGAATAATAAGTGGGGGGAAGATTCATATTTCCAGTTCATGGACAATTCTTCAAGTCATACTTCAGCTGAAGTATTTTTTTCCATGAAAAGTAGTTTAAGTTTGTATATATGTTAGTTGTAGGTTTACCTTTTGGTTGGATTGTCTTGTCCTAAAAATCCTATTTTTTGGTTGTCTCTGCAACTAGTCTGCTCTACCTGTGATTTTGTCATTCTCGCTTCATTCCAGTGGAATGAACGTCCCCAATTGGAGTTGATGATGGAGCCTCAAATTTTCATTTTTTGAGTTCCATTAAATTTTCTACCACATTATTGGTTTGTCTTTCTTTTTTGGAGAAGCCTAGGGTTGGTGTTTGATTTTTGCCTCCATGAAATCCTAATTTTCTATCTTAAACCCTAGGCTGGATATTTTTTGTCATTACCTTTTTGAGAGAGGTTTTAAAACAACTTATGTCCCATTAACCCATCTAGGTCGGGCCCCTTCAAATAAATTGTGTTAAATATTTCACCTCGACTTGATTATTTCCTAAGTCTAGGTCGGCCCATGCTCCATGCTTTAAGAAAAACCTTATGCCATTGTTTGTCGTCGGCCTAAGCGATGCCCCATTTCCCCTTTTAATAATTATCTTATTTTGCAGGGAAATTATTTTAATGACCGTTGATCATCCTACAGTTGATCATGACCGTTCCCTACAATCTCGTGATGATGTCACTACTAGGCCTAAACTGATTGTGATATCAAAGGCGGGTGCCATGTGCCTCAGCTTCCAATGTCGAAACGAGATTAATAAAATGTTTAATATTTGTATTAGGTTTTAATACATGGGTTACTAAAATAACTGTGAGATGCACGTGCTCAAGATCGACGATGATGTTTTAATCTTGATGAAATTTTTCTCGACGGTTATGTTTGGCACTGCTAATTGTTGTGAGTGAACATGATCATCGATGGTGGGAATCAACGCTTGCCTACCATCGCATGATCCAAAGATGCAGGCTGTTTAGTGATTGTGATATCACGGGTAGGTGCCACATGTATCCCTTTGGATATGTGTATTGTGGTGGGCCCTCAACACTGACATGGAGATTGCATCACCCTTTTTGAAGGTGGTCGTTTGCTGATCTGACAGAAACAAGAGATCGACGGTTGAGGTTTAAATTCACATCAAATGTAATTGGAGTCATTGGAGTGACATGCAAATGGGCATTAATGGTGGATGAGACATCTACTAGATAAATTCAATTGGCCTAAAGTATTTGATTTCATTATGTCTTCACCACAAAATAATTCAATTATTTTTGAAGCAGTTTAGAGCTAGAGATAAAGTTTTGCAAGCAATTACAGCAAAATTTTGGTTCTCTACAAAGCATGAAATCCCGTGAGCTATTTTTTGTATTGTTGTTTTAATTTGACTATAAATCTTGTGAAAATTTGTGGTGTATGGGTCAGGAGGTTGTTGATTATTTTTGTAGGGTTACTGGTTCGTTTGAATTGTTAGAAATTGCATAAGTGTGTTGTAATTTCTCTTTCTGGGTAGCCCTAGTTTATTCAAGAATTTGAATTATAAGAAAGCCCCAATTGTTTGAAATGGCACTGTGGACATCAAAATATTGCAAGATATGGCTTAAAAAATTTCACGTTGTTAGCATGAAAGTTAGTTAAAAACCAGCAAACTTAGACATCCCTATGAAATATTTAATCATATCTAAATATACAACTAATGAGTAGAAAAATATGTTGAACATAAGCATATAAGAAACATGATTAACCCTTTATCTCATAGTGGATTGGTACCACCATGTTGTGTAGTAAGCGTAACCAGCCCTTTCCCAATCCTTGAACAAGTTGTATGATGTTATGAGTAAGATTAATTCTCAAATGAAGAGAATAACCTTGCTTGAAATCTGTAAAGTGAAGGTGAATTTGAGTATAGTAAGTTTACTCAAAGTTGTGTGTTGTTGAATGAGGATGGAAGTCTCCAATTTATAGATTTCCAAAATGGAATAGAGAATGAAATAGAGAAATGTTGGATCATTCAACATCCAATGGCCAAGTGCCACTTGTCAAGATGTGAATGGTTGAGGAATGAGCACATTTTGGTCAATGTGCATGATAAATGCCACTAGGTGGAATTTCAAATTTAAGAAATTACATGTGCGAGGGAAAAAGGAATGAAATAAATGCCACTTGGCTTAGTGCACAAGGACATGTAAGAGGAGTGAATGCCCTGTTGGATGTACAAGTCTATTTGGAATTTTTGAATTCAAACAAGGGGATATTCCCTTTTGATGCTATGTGAGGGAAAATGGAGAATTAATAAATCAAAGTATTTGATTTATTGTGACACTTGCATTCTCTAGAGGATTTTAAGGAGAGGGATTAAGTTAATTAAGATTTGATTAACTTAAAGAAGAATTAGATGATGTGACAATTTAAACTTAGATTTATGAATTAATTTTAAGTCAAGAATTGAGAAGAAACGATCTATTAAATAAATGATTTGATTTATTTAATCAAGAAGGAACATGTTAGATTAAATCAAATAAGTTTTAATTTATTTAATTTAATAAAAGGACTGTAGAGATTTTAATCAAATAAAATGATTTATTTAATTAAACAGGGATGTAGGGTTAATTAAATTAAATTGATTTAATTTAATCACTGACATAGGAAGACTTGATTCAATAAATAGTGATTTATTAAATTAAGAGATAGAATGTGATGAAATGCCGAGAATATGATTTAAGAGGAAATGTTGTTAATAAGTGTGTCCAACTGACATTGTACATTTTTCATGTTTACATTTTGCCCCTCTTTCAAGCAATGTACTTGTTGCATTGATTTAAAGAATAAACTGTTGTGATCAAAGTTAAAAATTTCTCAATTTTTCAGATGCCCTGCTATTGCCCCAGCGAGAAGAATTACGCTAGTATATTTCCCCCTCGAGAGATCGGATGGAAATGTACGATTTTCTGATCGAAATCACAATAAAATGCGAGAGGGGTGGTTCTATTGATCATAGGACAAAATATAATTCTTTGATGTAGACAATTCTGATGATGTATAGACAATCATTAACCATGGGTAGCCTCATGTATATTTTGATGCGACACATTGATTTTAGATAGAAATGTTAGTAAAGATGGAAGAAGAAGAAGAATGGAAGGAGGATCTACACAAGATGATGATTGATGATGTATTGCTTGCCAGGAGTTGGGATTTTCAAAGGGCTATTTACTTTATGTTTGATAACACACATAGGTACGATGCATCAAGGTATAAATGACCAGGATGGTGTTGTACCTAGTGCGATGGACTTTGACTCGTCAAATAGATAGGAATACTCTTGTTCACACTTTGACAAACATAACCTTATTCAAAATGCAGTTCAGATATTCTAGATATCTCAGGCAAAAACATAAAAAGGCAAACCTTCTTATGTGGTAAACAAGATACCTAGCACATCCTTCCTACAAACAAAACAAAGTATGCATGACGAAGTTATTTTACAAGAATATCCAACAAGCATAGCAGATAAAAAGATAATGACCAGTGCCCCATTCCTTTCTCTCTAAGCCTCAAGTGTTTAGGCATCATGGAGAGGTCCTTGAAATGAGCGCAAAATAAGATAATTCAAAAATACCAAATAAAGTAAACAAACAAGCTAATGTTCTTTACACCGCTATCCAAGACTAACTATTGTGGGTTACCTAATGCTTATTTCCATCGTAGGAAAGCTTCATCCTAGGACATGTTGTGATCAGGGTTTTGATGGGACTGATTTGGGTGATAAGCTATTGATACTCTGAGTTGACCAACTTGCTTGCTTACTGACTTAGGCTTGAGAATCTGACGATAAGGTGTTCACTTTGGAACCTTCTAGACTTGCTTCTGACTGACTCACCAAAGGGTGAAAGTGAATATTGACTTTATTATGAGTGAGATGATCACAGGTGAAAGCGAGATGAAATGGATGCACCATTTTAGGTTTTTCAGACGTTTTGAGGTTTTTTTTGGTATTTTCAAGATTTAAGATGAATAGACTAACTTAAAGACCTATCCTAGGGGTCTCAAGAGTTGATCTATAGATTAGCCTTGCCTATGTTATACATGCAGAGACCACGTAGTTTGACGGATGACAAACTTGACTTAATGAAAAGATAGATGGGCAAACGGATTGCCATTGCGACAGACGCCTAAGGACTGACCCAAATGTCTTGGGGGATAATCAAAGATCAACCTTGCCTACGTTCAAGCTCAGAGATGATGTATTTTAGACAAGGTGAAAGATTGACAAGACTCAATGATGAATTTTTGAAGATTTTCTGATATTTAGACATGTTTTTGAATTTTTTGGATGATTTGGATGTTTTTTGGATTTTTGAATTTTTGATTGTTTTTGGTTTTTGATGAGTTTTTGAAAATTTGGATATGATATGTGATGATATCAGTGCTCTATTTTTAGATTTTGTTGAAAACCAAGCTTAATATTGCTCAATCGGATTGATGGATTGATAGTTTGACTTAGTGTGTTAAGTCAAACAAAAATGATAATGCAATTGTAAACTCTAGGAAGTTGTGTTATCCTAGAGTAAACTCGTACACGAGGGGGTAGTTTGACTAAGTGTGTTAAGTGAAATGAGGTGATTATGTATTCAATAATTTGGCTGTGTGTTAAGCCAAACAAAGATGATAACGAATTTGTAAACCCAAGGAAGTTGTGTTATCCTAGAGTAAATTCGTGCACAAGATGATAGTTTGACTAAGTGTGTTAAGTCAAACAAGGTGGTAATTGATTGGATTCGATTGATCAAGATTGATGAAGTTTGACTTGGAACAAAATTGTTTTGATGATTAGATGTGATGCTAACGTGCACATTAGATGTGACTGATATTGATTGTTTAGATTGATGTTCAATGAAAGATAAAACTTGATAAGGAACATTTTCTTGTCAAAATATGCAATGGGCTAGTGATTTGGGATTTTTGGCTGGCAAATGCTTTGACCTGTTTGATTTCACATTTACCAATGTTCAGATCACCACATAAGTTGGATAATATATATCATGATTTATTCCTGAAGCAAGATGCAAATATCTGCCCCCAGTGTCTAGCAATGTCTGAATGGCCATGGTTGGATTCTTGGATAAACTAATGAACGAATGGATATGGATTATCTTACGATAAGGTAAGGGTGTTCAAATAGAGGAATGTTCATTCGGATAATGCTTTGAGGCTCAGATAACGTTGGATAGGATGGGATCAATGAAAATGACCCATGTTAAAATGTTTACCATAAACAAGTGTAAAGTGTTTACCAAACCTTCATCAAGATCAAGATAAAGTAGATAGATGGTAATGGGTTGGATAAACAATTCATGGATGAACGAATGATATTGATGGGATGCTAGCTTTATTATGGATGTGATAAGATGCTTTCTCCTAAACTAGTGCACGTAGATGCTCGATTCTACCATGATGCCTGTTTGCCAGGTTTTCGTCCTGGTACCTATCCAAAGCGCCACCGAAGTGGTTTTTGCTAGAGGACATTTTTTTCTCTTGACTGTTTTCAATCCTTTTTCTAATTTTTATTTTTTATTTTTTATTTTTTTTAAAACTTATGATTAAGGCATTGATACATGAGAGATTTTATTTTTGTGTGAATTTTTATTTATTTATTAAACTTCATATTTTATTTTGTAGGTTGAACATTGGAATCGAATCAAGGCAAAACAAGATTGGAGAAAATCGTAAAATAATTTTTCAATGCTTGTTGAGCTATATTTTTATTTTAATTCCAAACCATCTCACATCTATTTTGGGGCTTAAAATTAACCATTTTTGACTTGATCTATTGGTTAAAATTGAACTTTAGAAATTTACTAGATTTCAATTTGGGTCTAAAATTCAACAAGGAAATCTCACATTTCATTTGGTGCTTAAAAAGAATTCATCATTGCTTTGAGGACTAAAATGAACAAGTGTTTTCAATGTTTTGCAATCCTTTTCACAAGTTAATATCATTTAAAATGTGTATCTGCTTCTCTCGCTCTTCATTGCGATCTTGAGAATCAAATTTTTTTTGGTGATATTAGGTTGTTAAAAATATTTTCCTACACATTTTAATTTGGGCACTTAACAATTGATGTGGACATCAAAATCCTTCAAGATATGGCTTAAACAATTTCACGTTGTTAGCATGAAAGTTAGCTAAAAACCAGAAAACTTAGACATCCGTATGAAATATTTAATCATATCTAAATATACAACTAATGAGTAGAAAATTATGTTGAACAGAAGCATATACGAAACATGATTAACCCTTTATGTCATAGTGGATTCGTGCCACCATGTTGTGTAGTAAGAAGCCCTTTCCCAATCCTTGAACAAGTTGTATGATGTTATGAGTAAGATTAATTCTCAAATGAAGAGAATAACCTTGCTTGAAATCTGTGAAGTGAAGGTGAATTTGAGCATAGTAAGTTTACTCAAAGTTGTGTGTTGTTGAATGAGGATGGAAGTCTCCAATTTATAGATTTCCAAAATGGAATAGAGAATGAAATAGAGAAATGTTGGATCATTCAACATCCAATGGCCAAGTGCCACTTGTCAAGATGTGAATGGTTGAGGAATGAGCACATTTTGGTCAATGTGCATGATAAATGCCACTAGGTGGAATTTCAAATTTAAGAAATTACATGTGCGAGGGAAAAAGGAATGAAATAAATGCCACTTGGCTTAGTGCACAAGGACATGTAAGAGGAGTGAATGCCCTGTTGGATGTACAAGTCTATTTGGAATTTTTGAATTCAAACAAGGGGATATTCCCTTTTGATGTTATGTGAGGGAAAATGGAGAATTAATAAATCAAAGTATTTGATTTATTGTGACACTTGCATTCTCTAGAGGATTTTAAGGAGAGGGATTAAGTTAATTAAGATTTGATTAACTTAAAGAAGAATTAGATGATGTGACAATTTAGACTTAGGTTTATGAATTAATTTTAAGTCAAGAATTGAGAAGAAATGATTTATTAAATAAATGATTTGATTTATTTAATCAAGAAGGAACATGTTAGATTAAATCAAATAAGTTTTAATTTATTTAATTTAATAAAAGGACTTTAGAGATTTTAATCAAATAAAATGATTTATTTAATTAAACAGGGATGTAAGGTTAATTAAATTAAATTGATTTAATTTAATCACTGACAGAGGAAGACTTGATTCAATAAACAGTGATTTATTAAATTAAGAGATAGAATGTGATGAAATATCGAGAATATGATTTAAGAGAAAATGTTGTTAATAAATGTGTCCAACTGACATTGTACATTTTCCATGTCTACAGGCACCACCGAAGAACCACTCTAGTCATATTGATTACATGTAGAGAAATTTATACCATGACTTTCTGGATCAACTCCCATTATCAACAAATGATAGAAGGAGGGGTTTAATTTTAATGAATTAAAAAACCCTAGGTGAGGGACTAGTTTGCAAAGATTATAATATTGTAGATGTTGGGGTTCCAATGATAGGTCTCGAAATGTTTAGGCTTTGGTATGGACAAAGAAACCTACCCCGCCCCTTTTCAAATGGCTAGAGATGTGCCATGGGGAGACTAGCAGTGTTGAATGTGTTTCTTAATGCGGACCTACTAAGAGCAGTCACAACACATTATGACCTAGTTACAAGGGTAATTAGAGACAATTATAGTGGGATTCTACTTAGCAAAAGTGCAATTGAGATCCAACAGGTTTTTGACTTGAGTGAGCATAGCTCATTTTTGGTCCAAATTGATTTTGAGGAGATGAAGCAGGAATATGTTTGATTAGAGCCACTTATCAAATCAAAGTTACATCCTCCTCACCTACCTAGGGCAGGCAGTTCAACAATTATTATCAACCCAAATGACTGAGAGCCTTTCAAGCTGAGTTATTTTCCCAATCACTTTTTGGCAACATTTTATTCATTGTGCCAGATTTTCGGTTTCAGTCCAAATACAGTAATGCCCATTGCATAATTGTTTATGGGGGTTCAAATTCATCATCCCAACTTCTCCATGGTGTATGACTATGCATCTCTTTTGGAAGAAAATATACATGATGGTTTTCTAAAGCTGTTTGTGGGGGATGTCAACACTCCTTTCTTTTGGAACTCCCTACCAATGCATATGTTCCTATACAAGAATTCTAACTTCTTCTTAGAGAAAATGGAGTTGATGCAAGAGGTGACTAGAGAAAGGTTATTGATACAAATGTGGAGTGCAAATTTGTCTTACAATAGGGGAGGTGCCATCTTTGTGTAGTTTGATAACTACTTTGCCTCTAGAATCAGGGCTTGGCTGGTGGTTAATGTGCCAAGAGTTCCTAAGGATTTTCATGAATTCCTCTGACCGAAGGTGAGGAAGCTTGATTTAAAAGTCTGCCACAATTGGGGTGATATCATCTTGTACCCCGTAAGCACTATCCTAAGGGTGTTTGGTTTATAGGGAGCTCCTCACATTCTCCCATATAATTTACCATCAAGGATGGGATTTTCCAAGGTCATGTGGCAGCTGGGTTGTATTCATGAAGACAACCTAACAGGAAGAGGAAAAGGGACTTTTTTCCCTGATTATACAGTTGTTTCAAATTTTGTCTTTTCCAAGAGAGGATGGGTCCACTTTGGAATTTTTTTTATAACTATCGTTTGAATAGTGGATCTAGAAGGTAGCATGAACCAGAGGGATTCTTTTCTTTATTCAAACAATGAATTAAATGTGGAAAATTTATAGATGAATTCAATTTTCTTGAGGACCTAATCAGGAATGAATTTGACTTAAATAGGTAGGAATTGAATACAGATGAATGTATTTCCTATGAGAAGCTACTAGCTATGGTGCATGAAATGGATCCAAAATATTATCTATTAATGGAGTTTACTGCATTCTACAAGAAAATTGTTTTCTTGTTGGACAATTTTAAAGAAATCATCGGAACCTTGAGGACCAAAAAGGTCAAATTGGAAATAGATTTTGGAGTTTAGAGACAAGAGGTGAGGCTTGAGGAAACAAGGCCAACCTATTAGCCCCTGGTTGAAAAACCTTTATACAAGAGAAAGAGGAATGATAACAGTGAAGAGGATGAGGGGAATGTGAAGGGAAAAAAATAATGCAAGCATCATCATAGCCAGACCTAAGGATTAAAGTGCCTGGAGGGATAAGGATTGTGGATTTAGATTCACCATCAAGAGGTGATCCTGTAATGTAACTATCAGAGCCAAGCCCTAAGAGGCAAAGGATTGAGGGGACACAAGAGGCTCTGATGGATGAAATAATTATGACTAAATAAGACATGTAGGTTGGTATCCCTTCCCCTCCTAGATCAACACAACTAGTTCTCTCTTATATGGATATCAAGGGGTAAAGTTTACAAGATGCTAGGATGGAGGCCTGTACGACATTCTTAGATGATGATGCCTTTTTCAAGACTCATAATTTCTTGTACTTGATTTCGAGGATGAAACTAGAAGAATACCAGGATAAGTGCAAGAGAAGGAGATAATCAAGACCTAATAGGTCTGAGCAGGAGAATGATGATGAGGTCAAAGCCGAACTCATGGAGGAGTTCAAGAAAATCACTCTCAAGGAAGGTAGGAGACTTGTGACTTAGGTTGGTGTCCTAATTTTTCCTAAGTGGGACATAGTCGATGTTTTAGCATTCAATGTTATCCTACAATTGAAGCATCCTATGCAAAACAGTGAAGAAGAGGTTAAGGCAGCTTTGCGTGATTCTATCTTCAGTGAGGAGTATGAAACTCTAGCATTATATGCATTGGCACCCCAAGGAAGAAAACCTAAGGGGAGGGCTAATTATCAGGAGAGCTTATGAAACTTCAACAACAGAAGCTACAAGCATGACCGTAAATGTGGCCAAATTGGCCCTGAATATAGTTGAAAGAGAAGAGGCTGAAAAGAAGGGTCTGATGGATAAGTACAACATAATAATTGGGGAGTATAGTAGGATGCAATAAAGGAATGTTGAGCTGCAACATGAAGTAGATAGATTGAAATATGGAAAGGTAAGAGAATCCTCTAGTTCTCCTGCTATCAGGGCATTACCTCCTACTTCAGGATAAGTTCCCCCTACCAATCCACTTTTTTATACTCCAGGATCCCCCATCCAGACACCTGCTCTTAGTCCTACACCAGGGCCAATCGAAGAAGAAGTTGAGTATTTTGTAGATACCACCAAGAAGAAAATGTTGAATAAGATCACAGAATTATAGGTTTCCTTAAAGGCAAGTGAGGATGGTGCTACTGCCAAAAAAAATGAGGGGGTGGACACAATTTTGAGGCATTTAAATGAGAGGGTGGATGGTAGATTACCATTTACACATTCTTTGTATTCTTTATTTTTGGATGGAATAAAAAATATAAGTAGGGACAGGGAAATAGTTTTGCCTCTGGATGAGAAATGGATCCCTAGGTCCAATGACTTAGATATTATGTTTAAGGCTTCTAGGTTTGATGTAGAAAATAGGCCCCAGTCATTAAAGCCTACACAAAATTTTGGGAAATCATTGAAGTGATATAAGTCCCTACTTGATGATTTGAGTAGAAGAATTAGGGAGCTGGTAAAAAGCTTTGATGACTGGAGTGACACATTTTTCCCAGACATCATTGATGCACATGTAAATGTTAAAACATTGCAGTAGTGGCAGGAAAGGGAAGATTAATTTATTAATGCACAAATCAACTTGATTTTTGATGACTTTGATTATGACTTGTTGGTAAGTAGCATGGACATAATAATTAATACCAACACATTCTTAGTCTTTTGAAAGAGAGGTCAATCAAGTTGCAGTGAAGTATACACCTTATAATATTAAGGTAAATGAGGTGGTGAATTTTGACTGTCCAACAAATGAAGACTATCAAAAATGGGTGGACAAGTACTTAACCGAGGAGGAGTAAAGCAGTGTCTACTACCAACAACTAACATCTCAGCGGTTATGGTTATAACTAATTATGGTTTTGTCTCCATGGGAGTTTTTGGGGCAATTTTTGGGGTAGTTTATGAGGTTTGGTTAGTGCAGTGGCTATTCCCTAATGAATGGGATCAAAAAGAAGATGCTCTGGACTTGGTGATTGTAATCATATTTTTTGAAAGTTTACATAGTCCAATGGACCGGTGACATGTGTATATTTCTTTCCCAATGCTTGTTTTCTCCTTTGTTCTGTATAAGAAGGATTTCAAGGCTTGGAATAAAGGTTTGCAAGTTAGATATTTTGAGGTCAAGTCTAGGCATAGTTGTAGAGCAAGTTGTAATTACTAATTGTTTCAATGTAAATTCAATTTAGGTTTTTTGTCATTCTGTAGTCGGGTTTTGAGTCTATGAAGGTCTAATGTTTCATATCAGTATGAGCATTTGATTTATAATGATTCATTTCAAGCTCATGTATCTCATTTGTATAAGCGTATCATAATTTTGAATAATATAATCAATGGTTATTGTGTTCATCTCACTGTTGTCATGTGTGTGACTTCCATTTTGGCTTTAATTCAAAGAATTAATTAAAATTCTTGATTGGAGTTATGGATGGATATGTTTATAAAGGGATTTGGTAAGAAGTATTGGGTTAGGATATGAATTGATGATGTTGTAAGGCAATTTTTGTTAGAGAGCTTATATGATATGTGTTTGAACCTATCATGGAATTTTAAATGTTTATGAAATTGACTCCCCAATGGTATATGCACTAGTCTAAATCATATATGTTTGTGAGGTTTTGTGTTTGTTTGTCTCTACTTAGAGCTTGCTACCAAATTGAAAATTAAATGAATATCTTAAGTTGTGAAATATTGTTGTAATCATGTCATGCTCCAAGTAGCTGGTATTAGTGATGAAAAGCCAATTCAATTCAGTATTATCCTATTTTGTTGAGCTATCAAATGGGATTATCTGTTAATTGTTAATGATTTTTTATAAGTTCAGTGCAGAGATTATAAACACATTATAGAGACCACCCTCATGGGTTTAGCAGAGCCCAAAGTGTAGGATTTTTATTGTTAAAATCCTCATCAATTGGTCCAGGTCCTTCAAGCTGACCTTTATGAGAATTGGCAATTCTATAGGTAGAATAGAAGAGAAGCCTGGTTACAGTAAAAAGAACCAACATGTTCTACATATGATTACTCTTATAAGAAAGGTGAAAGGTTTACCCATTTCAAGTCATTTACAAGATTGGATGTACAAGTACATCCAAATCATCAAGAGGAAAAAATTATATATAGATTTGGGTACATAGATTAGTGATAAGATTCATGAGCAACAAATCAACATGCCAACCACCTTGAATTTTTACATGAACTCCTACCTGATATATGCTACTATTATTATGACATAATTTCTAGGGTTTTCAACAAAAGAAAACAAAATTCTTGTGTCGGTATATAAGTTTTATTATATAATAACTTTTAGAAATAGTATTAAGAACTTTAGGGGAGTCATTGATGCCTTCTTTCCACCTTTTCTTTTAACTTTTGATCAAACTCTGGAAAAGAAGAGAGTATCAGACAAAGCTTTTAAGGTTACTAGTATTTTTTGATGTATCTTCTTGCAATTTCCTACTTTCACATATTTGAGAGCAGGTTGCTACATTGGGTGCCCATAAAATTTTCCCACATATCCCTCTGACAAGTGGGTATTAATGGAATTGTGTAGAAAACTGATTACAGTCCATAAAGAATGCTAGAAAATTCATAAGATGGGCTTTAAGTTTCAAATTACTATTAGAAGGTATACTATTCAAAGTGTGCAAAAGGAAAAATCAGTAGCAATTAAAATGATAATTATGACCATAAGGACATATAGATACATATTTGATTCTGATTGCAATAATGTGAATAGAAAAATCAGGAAGGATAATGGCCATGTCTACCATTTTGCAGATATATGGGCTGAATGTAGAATATCCAAAGAATGGACTTTTGTAGGTTAACTATGGAGTAGATCAGTGATCTAGTCTTAGCTAATATTCTAGATGATTCTTAAGATCCTAGTGATATTATAGATTTTTCTTATGAAGAAAAGGAAATTTCTAGTACACCTTTACCCCCAATTCAATTGTCCAAGAAAGAGAGCATTTCCATCAAGGAAATACTTTCTCCCATTCTACAATAGAAAAATGAGTGGTTGAAAAGGAATTTATTTTAATTGAAATCTTTCAAAATAGAGTCTAAGGGAGAAACAAAAAAAGGTGAATCTAGTCATTGATAGGAGCTTCAAACAAAACATAGAGTTGTTGATGCTCCTTGTTTTCATAAAAAGGTCCTAATATCAAATTTACTTGTTCTAGAGTATAGTACAATCAAATAAAGAAGAGAAGGTTGTTGAGGAACAAGAACTTACATCTTAGAAACAATCAGAAGGAGAAGAATAAGAAGGAAATGAAAGTGAGGAATTAGAAGATTCTACATCAAAATAATTTGTATAAGATGAACATTCAGAAGAGGATCACAAAGAGGAGAAGGATAATGGGGAATAAGAAAGGGATGATGAGGAAATGTGGATATCTCCTCATGAGAATATTGTTGGAAATCCCTCTCATAAATCATCACCTATTACTACTACCTCTCCTCATATTCCTCCAAATCCTACTACTCCTTTTCCTCCTCTTCCAACTTAATCTCCTCCTACAAAAAATCTACATGCATTAAAGGTGACCATTCCCCCATCGACAGCATCAATTTTTTATACTCCCTTTGTGGGTTCCTTACAAAGAATTGATGTCTTCTTAGGTTCTCCATAATCTATTCCGAGTCTATCCTCACCATCATATGAAATTTCTTACCAAGTTGAGTTTGATCAGTTTATGAAGGAGTCATTGTATGATTAACCAAATTTTCAAAATCCTAGTGCAATCATGATCGATACAAAACCAATTGTTACCATAAAACATGTTTCCATAGATGTAGTTGTTACAAAGGAATTAGGAGTAAGTCAAGAAGTTGATAATTCATGTATTCCACCTTGGTTAGTCTCAAAAGTATCTAAGCATAATAAACATATGATTTCTATAGAAGAGCTAGATCTTGAAGAGATAGCACTTCCAAAAGAAAAGGAGAAAAATAAGGCAAATGTTTAGTCAACACTAAATGTGGAAAATTTAGGTCATAAATATGTGTATATTGGGATACCTCCACAAGGTAAGGGTGATGTAAGTATGGAAGACTACACTATGACCAGAGTTCAAATTGGGAAGGTAACTAATGCAAGTTCCAAGGAAGATGCACAAGTGAATTTAAATACCTTGTCAGATAGAATTGATAATATGGAAAAAGATAGGGATATGTATAAAGAGAAGGGTTAAATTTATTCACCAGTCTTAAGAGAGATCATATGTTCTATCATGATGAAAATACTACTCAAGTGCATAAGTTGAAATTGGAGCTGGAAAAAGAAGAAAGCAGACTTTTCATGGAGAAAAAATAAATGGAATGAAGTCTCTCATTTTGGTTACAAATGAAGGAGACAAAACTTAGAAAACTAGTGGAATTTGGCGTAATTCTTGATAAAGATAAGTATGTGGAAATAAAAGAATCTCTTAAGAATCGCATACAAGTTATAAAGTCTCTCATCGAGGACATACAAAAAATTCAAGAAGATTTTGAAGGACATTGTGTTGTTATGGTCAATGGAATTGAGGATTTTCCAAGAAAAATCCCCGATGATGATCATACCTTCCCCTTGGTAAGTGAGATTGATCAAATCTTCAAAGATGCTATCCTAAAGAAAGTTTAAAATTAAGCCTTTTCAAATAATTCAATGCACGAATTGTGTGATGTGTGGCTCTCTCTGGACAACCTCGAGATGCATTTGGATAGGTGAAAAATGATTAGATCATCTCTAAGGAAGTCAATTACCAAAGTTCACACAATCATTGACTACATTGTTGGTTCAAAGGAGGCAGTCATGCAAGAGATTAAGAATAAATATCAAGACTTCCAAGCCAAGATCAAGGAACCATAAAATTATTCTTACATCTCTAGAGTTAGATAGTTCATAATAATTTTTCTATGCTTTATGTAGATAAGTTTTGACATGTCACATGCCATTTAAAAAAATGTAATTGCATGTAAAAACAAAGATGTTTTCCTATATTCATGGATAACATTTTTGAATAAGTCAACTAGTCTGTTAGGATTTTTCTTAGATTAGATATCCTCTTCCATCTATAAATACGAGAGGATTCTATTGTAATTTTTACCTTTGAACTTATGCAATGAAGTGTTGCTCAATTGTGAAGAAAATATTGAAACTTTGAGTTCATTTTTGTGAATCTATTTTTGATCAATAAAGAAGTAAATTTTCACACCAAACTTTATGTTTGGAATAATTATCTTGTTATTTGATTGAATTGATAGTGTTTAGTAATTGATATTGAAGGTATTTTGAGTAAATTTGTGTAGACTTTTAGCTACACCTATTGCTTAAAATTGTGATATTACTGATGTTATTGGTGAATTCTCTATAAGACTTCATGCTTATATTTATTCATGTTCCTTGTGGGATTAATTGTGAAGTATATCAAATAATTTTTTCTTCTTTTACAACATTGGTTACTATTTTGAAGGATTCACTATTGATAACTATAGAACAAATTTGTGCCTCTGTGAGCTTCCTTGTTTGTTACTTGTCTATATCATATTGGTATTCCTAGGATTTGTTTTGAAAAGATAGGAATATTGGAATTATTTCTTAGTTTTAAGTTGAATTTGTATTGCATCTAGTGATTAAAATTGTGAAACATTGTAAAAAATATTCTCTGAAAAAATAGATAATCATGGATGTGACACACCCCCATATCATTATTATAGTGTAAATTATTGTAAATATTCAATTAGTTTTCCTTAGTTTCAATAAGAAGTAAGAAGCATTCCTTCCCTTTCCAAGAGGAGAGATTCTATCTCACATAACTGTGGTTGAAATTAAGTTTTGAAATCTGTTAAAAGGGATTACATAATTTTCACCCAACAAAATTTTGGTGACTCTATTGGGTAACGAAGCACACAATCAAATATTCACGCTTTTGATTGAAGAAAATAAGAACTCTAGTATCTTATTGTGATCTTGTGTATTTTTATTATTAATATATCCCTTATTTCTACTCTACATTCTGGCTGATAGAAGCTATACATGAGGTTTAAGGGCGCAAGGAGTGGTGGATCCATTTTTTCAATTGTTACAGTGACGTAACATTCTTCCTTCTCCTCCATGAGAGAGGTCACTATTACAATGAAATGTAAGTTATACTTGATGAAAGTTAAGATCACCCATTCCATGTGAATCTTATGTATTTCATAGAGTTCTAGCTAAATTACTTGTTGTGAAAAATATCATGGTTTTACCAACTACAAGACCTTGGGGAAATAATTTTGGTCCCCTCATTTTGGTTTCACCTTTACACAAACTTCCACATATCTTGAAAAAGAATATCCTGAAGTTGCATGGCGATATCAAGCAACATCTCAATGAGAACATTGTTACATTTTACATCATCTTTGGTGTTCTTGGCATAGAACATGAAGATGTAGCTATGAGATTGTTCATTGAAAATTTACTAGGATTAGTTGCAGAATGGTTCTATACTCCTCATCCTACTTCAGTTACCAATTGGAATAATATTCAAGCTAATTTTGAAGAAAGGTTCAAACCTACTAGAGATGCACATGCCTTGTTTTCTCAATTTAAAACCATGGTTAAATAATCCCATGAACCCATCTGTGAGTTTGTGGCTAGGTTTAATAAGTTGGTGACAAGAATTCCTATGGTGGCTAAACCAATGACTCATAGTTTAAATTGTTTCTTCATCAATACGCAAATTCCCAAATTTTTCTTTCGTGAAGAGTAGCACTCACTAATGTTGAAGAAGCTTAGTAGTTGGTTACAAGTCTTGAGGATGACATGATTCTTGTTGGTGAAATAAGAATGAATATAAATAGGAAAGTGCAAGTGTCAAGATCTTTAGGCTCTAGTGCTAACTACAGCTTTGTTAATCATATGGTTCAAAGGTTGGAAAATGAAATCTTGGCTTTGAAAAAGAAATTTTCTAATAATAATACTAACAAGGATATTCCAAGGAGGAAATTTCCTAACTATTTTGAAAATAGAAATTAGAATCATCCTCCAACACAATAAGGAATACTTGCATTAGACTTGCATTAGAAGCTCCACCAACCAATATTGTATTGGGGTATTATGAAGGTGAACAAGATGAATATGCACAACCTGATTATCCCATGGAACAAAATGTTGATTATTTTCAAGATGAAAAAATAGAACTAACTGGTGACTCCAATATTGGCTATCTTTAAATAGCTAATTAATTTGATGATGAGGACTTGGTGACAGATACATATCTTGTCTTTACATGGTCACAACAAAATCAGCTTGATCAAGATCAAGCTGCTACTCCACAAGTGAAAAATAAGTTGTTGGTTACCATTGCAAAAAGAGGAACTCCGTTTCCTTGGTAACAAAAAGATAGAGAAAATAAACAAGTACTCCTTATCCTCCTCCCACAATTCATGTTGTTCCAAAAGCCAATTTATAGGTTCCTAAGACTAGTTTCCCCTTTGTTAAACCTATAAATGAAGTTATTGTGTCTTCTTTTCAAAGTTCCTTTCAAGCTTTCGATATCATTGATCATGCAAAGAAAAAAAAATACAGATGTCTAAAGTTGAATACCTCAAAGAGAATCCTAACCAATTTGGTAGGCTTGTCAAGTTTTTTAGAGATAAAGATATTAATCCTAGTAAAGAAATATCTCTAGATGTTCCTATTGCCTCAAAGCTGAAAAATTCATAGAATAACCCAGTTTTTGTTCCTCTAGCTACTTTTGGACGTATCGATCCTTTCTTTATATCCTTACTTGTTAATGGATTTAAGTTGAGTAACTGTGTTATAGAGTTTGGTGCATCCGAAAATGTGATGCCAACCAAGGTAGCTACTACTTTGTGTTTGAATCTAACAAAAACAATTATCCATTGTTTCTCTGTGGAGAACAAGAAAGTACCTTTGATTGGAGAAATCAAGGATGCACAATTTTTGTTTCATACATATCTTGAAAATAAGATCAAGATGATAGTTCTAGTAGTGGATGTGCCAACATCTTATGGAATTCTCCTTGGATGCAATTTCAATAAATATGTTTTCGGAGAGCTTAACATGGATATCTAAGAGGATAGAATACCCATAAAGGTTGTAATGTAGAAGGTGGTTCTTAAAAGGGAGTCAAAATTATCAATGAAAAATTATGATGATCCAAGATCTCAAATTTTATTTGAGTCTTTGGGTGTTCGAACATATTATTCTCAAATAGAGGAAGATGTTGAATATTCAACAATGAATATGAAACATGATGTGGAAACTGTTGGTTCTTCATCAATAAATGAGTCATTATCAAATGATTTATCTATGTTAGATTTTGAAGCTTGATCAGATGATAAAGCTACACATTTTGATACTATCAGTCGTGGTGATCCAAATGTTGTTTGGGTAATTGAGTTTGATGGTATTTTTTCTTTTACCATTTTAGGAGAAAAAATTGTCTTTGTATCACCTAAAGGAAAAAAAATTCCTTTCTCTTTAAAATTGGAGTTGGAAAACACTAAAAATACTATTGAATATGAAGAATTGTTATTAGGAATGCAAGTTGCACATAAGAAAGGGATTAAGAATATTCAAGCCCAATGTGATGTTGAGCTAGAGTCTTCCAAGTAAGGAATTTGTATCAAATAGAGAATGATAAGCTAAGGAATTAGTATAATCTTGTTTAGGATTGAATTGAGGAATTCGATGCCTTTGATATTTTTGTAGTCCCAAGAGAATACAATGAGAGATCTGATTCTCTAGAAGTTTCAAGCATGATTCTGATACCACACAAAGATTTTTTTAGTTCTACCTATAGCATTGAGTTTCTCTTCCACCCAAGTGTTCCTGACAACTTAGATAATTGAATTTTTTTTAATGATGATCATCAGATTGTTTCCTTTTTGGAAAAGGAAGAAAACTACGATGAGTTATACTTTGAAGGTAGAGATTCTCCACCCCAAGAATCTGTCTTTGAGATTGATCTAGTTACAGGCAAAGAATTCTTACAGCTCAAAGGAAATAAAATTCCTAAGGGGTTGGTATCCCTTGAGAGACACTTTGCCAAACATGATTGTTAAGTTAAGAAGCAACTCTCAGATTCTGACTCATCAAATGAGATTGATAAAATAAACTTAGGAAATCAGGAAAATCCTAAGATGGTAAATATTGGTAATTGTTGCACAGTTGAATAAAGGAAAAAAATTTCTGAATTGTTACAAGGAATATATGGATGTCTTGGCATATTCATATGAATATTCTAAGTCCTTTAACCCAAAGGAGGTGCAACATAAAATTTCACTCAAATTTGGAGCATTTCCTTACAAGCAAAAGTAATGGCAATATAATCCAAAGATGTTTGGAAAAATCCTTGTATAAATTCAAAAGATGTTGAACACATTGATTATATTTCCTATTCATGATTCAACTTGGATAGCTAATATTTTTCTCGTTCATAAAAATAATTGTGAGATTCACATATGTGTAGATTTATAATATCTAAATCAACTATCTCTCAAGGACAACTATCCTCTTCTAGTGATGGATCAAGTTCTTCAAATCATAACTGGATCAAAGATTATTTCTATGTTGGATGGTTTTTGTTCAGTTACAATTAGATAGAGGTTAGTCCAGAGGATCAACATAAGACGGCCCTTAGAACGTTGTGGGGTACTTTTTCATATCATAGAATTCTTTTTGGTCTTATTAATGTTGGTGCCACATTCCAGTGTGCTATGGATTTGGATTTTCATGATGTACTAGGTAGGTTCAACATATTTTATCTTGATGATATTACTATCTTTTCTAATAAACCTCATGAACAGTTTTATCATTTGAGGAAAATCTTGGAGAGTTGCCGACAACAAGGTATTTCCTTAAAAACTAAAAAGTCAGTTTTTTGGGTTACAAAAGGTAAAATTCTTGGTCACATTCTACCCAAAGAAGGTATCAAGATTGATTTTGAAAGAGTCAAAATCATTTAATCTCTTAATTTTCCATCAAGTATCAAATTTTTTCACTCTTTCTTCGGAAAGGTAATTTTTGTATGAATATTTGTACCAAATTTTGTAGAGAAGCCTCATCATATTGTTAATATGATGCAAGGGACTACCACTTTTCATTGGACAACAGAAGGAAAATATTTTTTTGATGATATAAAAGAAGCTATTGCTCATGTACCAATATTAGTTTTCCCAAACTACACAAAAGATTTTATTGTGTATAGTTATCCTTCTAAGCATACACTCTCAAAAATCCCGATGCAAGAGAATAGTGAGGGGTTTGAATCCCTGATCATGTTTATGAGCTATCCCTTGAAGAATCATGAACTAAAATATTCCCAAATGGAGAAGCATGCTTTTTGTATAGTTAAGGTAGTGAAGCATTTAATATTTTAAATTCTTAATATCCATGTTAAAGTCAGTGAGAGTTTGGTATGAAGAGGGAGAATTTTATTGCCAAAATTCAAGAATATGACATGGATATTAATCCCACAAAGCTGGTGGATGGGTGAGGGTTATGTCATCTCATTGCTGATAATAATACTGATGAAGAAATCTTCGAGTTTCAAGAGGTAAGTCCAAGTGATTTTCCAATGGTATTGTTTGTCAGTATGACTAATTAATGGTATGCAAACATTTCTTATTTTCTCACATATGGAGAATTTTTGGATCACTTGACTCCAAAGGAGAAAAGAACCATCCAAATAAAATAAAAAATATTTTTCTTGTGGGACAATGGTTTGTACAACCATGTTTTGGATGGTACTTATCATGTGGACAAGAATAGGTGTTTGTGGCACAAAGCTTTGTATGATGCTTTTTGGGTAGATAGGATCACTCCAAAGTGGGCGATAGGCATGTCTTATTATCAACTCTTGTATGGGTTGAATGCTGAAATTACAATTACATTAGAACTTCATGCTCTCAAGTTGGCCAAGGCCATAAAGGATTAAAATTTTGACAGTTCATTTGATAAGAAAATCATGTATCTTTCTGAATTGGAGGAGAAATGATTTTAGGTTGAAAACCATATTACGAAGCACCAGGAACAAGTGAGAAATATTTTTTACAAGAAGGCCAAGTCACATGAATTTTAGGTTGTTGATCTCGTTCTCTTGTGGGACAAGAGAATAGAGCCAAAAGGTATGCATGGAAATTTTGATTCATTATGGATAATACCATTCAAGATTCCTCAATGACATGGTGGAAATAGCTTTATTTTGGAATACGAACATGGGACACCATTTTCTCTTCCTTATAGTGGGAAACATCTAAAGAAATTTACACAATGAGGTGACAGATGTTAAATGTAAATACTTCTATAGTCTTTGCATCTATTTGTTTTTTGATTGATTTTATTTTTGTCACTTGACTCTATGCCCAACGGATTGATAAAGGAACTTGGAGTCTATATTTCTTCTGCCTTCATTCATTTCTAAGAATGATTGAATGAAGCTCCCCAGCTAGAGCCACCTATTATCCTCGAATATAACTACACTCAATTCACAAAATATTACCCTACGAAACTTGTTTGTTTCGTAGGTTTGTGTACTTTAAGCACGTAAAGAAAGGAATATTATGATTGGATTATTCATGTAGTCTTGAGCCTTGAATCATCCATTCGAGTGTTCATCCTTATTTGTTTCTCGAAAAATATTTTAAAAAAATATTTTGTCAATTTTTACCTTCTAGGAGTTAGCTCATGTAAGAGCGTTGATTTTTAGTGCTCCTACATGAGCTACATTATGAAAATTCTCCAAGCGTTAGAGCATTGATTTTTAGCGCTCCTACACCTCTCTCTCTCACCTATCATTTGCAAGAGTGCTAATTTCTATCACTACTACATTTGATGAAAATTCAACACTTGGACATGTCGAAGTGAGCTTTTTCATCACTTTTATACTTTCACCAATTTTAGAACTTGAACGAGCAGAAAAAATCACCACTCCTAAATGTTCTTGCCCTTCATACTTGTGGTTTATTAATGGTAATTTTTCAATGTCTTTTAAATTTTTTTTAAATTATTTATTAACTCATTTTGTGGTTGTTAAACTTGTTTTATTCCTGCTTGCTCATCTTCTACATTTGAGATCTCACCAAGAAAATTTGTATTGGTAGATTTTGTGGGCGACTAGATTAGTATTTTCTCCTTTTTCTTCCATCTTCTTTAGGTATGTTTTGTGTTTCTACTCATTTTCTTTGAGGTTTTGGTTTACTATTATCTCTTGAGTTTTCATTTACCTTTAAGTTTTTCTCTCATTTGTTTCTTCTTTTTTATTTCGTTCTAGGGTTTCTTTCTATTTTCCCTAGATTTCTCCTATCAATTTTTCTTTTTTGGTCATCTATTTTTTATGTTGTGGTGCTGAATTTTGATGGAGCTCTTCATATTTTTCTTGGTCGTCTTGTGTATTAGCGATTTTTATTATTACTTGCACATCCATTCATGTCTATCCACTAGTATAGCAATTTTTTTCAATGCTTTAGCAATATGTTTTTGAGAAGTTTGAAATACATGTCTAAGTGGTGAAAATTATCACTTTATCAATTATTTTTCCCTAACTCCATATGTAGGAGCATTCATTTTTACCACTCCCACATGTTTGAGTTATTTCCCCTTTTTACAAGAGCAGTGATTTTCATTGCTTCTGCATACCTAGTTTCTCCCATCTGTTAAGATGTAGGAGCAATGAAACTCACTACTCCTAAAAAATTTGGTCTCCCCCCTTTGTGCGTAAGCACTAAAAAATCATTCTTTTGCATGTGATTTGATATTATATTAAGCATGAAGTTACGGGATTTTTCAGCGCCTGTACATGGAATAAAAATTTTTCCCATGTGTCACTACATTGATTTTTAGTGCTTGAGAAACTAATGTTCAAGTATTATCAAGGAGTGATAGAACACTAATTTTTAGCGCTATTACACCAAAAGAAGAACTTTGAATATGTAAGGGCTCTGATTTTTAGCACCATTGCACAAAAAAAAAAAATCAATTAATGCTCAAAAAAAATCCTAAATTGCTTTTTGAACTTCGGTCCACCACTATTGTTTCATTTTTCATGCTTTATAGCTCATTTTTTCTCATTCCAAAATTATTTCCTACCTTCATGCATTTCATTTTCCCTCACAAAACATATGCTATTAAAATTTGATTAATATGTGTTTCCTTCTAGTTGCTCTTACTTCTCATTAGGTGTTATTCAGAAGTTGTTTTCAATGCTAGTTTGTGATATTAATGACAATAGAAGAATCCCAATAATCTTCTAAGAAGGAAAAAATTAAGTACAAGTACCAAGAAATTTATCCACCTACAGTTGTGACCTCCAAGATTGATGAAATTAAGGACATAGAGATTGGTTAGGGAAGATGTTCGAGATATGATAACTCTTTTTAGAATGGTGAGAGGTTTACCTATTTCAGGTCATTTCCAAGATCAGATTTATGAGTACATCTAAATCATTAGGAGGAAAAAATTACATATAGATTTTGGTACACAGATCAGTGATGAGATCCATGAGTAGCTAATTAACATTCCAACCACTTTGAATTTTTGCATGGCCACCTACCTGGTATATGTTGTTGCTATTATGAGGCAATTTCTAGGATTTTCAATAAAAGGAAAAAAAAATCTCTTGTCGGTATATGAGTTCTATTCTCAGATAATTTTGAGAAATAGTGTTAATCATTTCAAGAGATTCATTGATGCCATCTTTGCGCCATTTATTTTCACTTTTGATCCAACTCTAGAAAAGAAGAGAGTATCAGACAAGGCCTTCAAAGTCGTTAGTAGGTTTGGATTTATCTTCTTGCAATTTCCTATTTTTACATATTTGAGAGTAGGTTTCTATAGTGGGTGCCCATAGATGTTGCCCAAATATCCTTCAAAAAAGTGGATATTAATGGAATTGTGTAGACAGTTGATTATAGTCCATAAAGAATGCCAAAAAATTCACAAGATAGACTTTAAGTTTCCAATTACTATTGGAAGGTATACAATTCAAAGTGTTCAAAAGAAAAAATCACCAAGAGCTGAAATTAAAATTATGATCATAAGGACATATAGATACAGATTTGATTTTGATTACAAGAATGTGAATAGAAAACATAAGAAGGATCACCACCATCTCTATAGTTTGGAGGATATATGGGTTGAATGTAGAGATGAAGGGGACATCTAAAGAATGCACTTATGTAGGTTAACTATGGAGAAGATCAAGGATCTAGGCTTAGCTGATATTCCAAATTATTTTGATGATCCTTGCAATATTATGGATTTTTCTTATGAAGAAAAGGAAATTGCTAATACACATTTAACCCCAACTCGATGGTCCAAGAAAGAGAGCATTTCCATCAAGGAAATACTTGATCTCATTCTACACAACACAAATGAGTGGTTGCAAAGGCATGCATTTCAATTGAAATATTTTAGAATAGAGTCCAAGGGAGAAACAAGAGAAGGTCAATCTATTTGTCCATAGAAGCTTCAAAACAAGCATAGAGTTGTTGCTACTCCATATTCTTCACAAAAATTTCCTAAGATCAAATTTACTTATGGAAAGAGTACAATACAATCAACTGAAGAAGAGTAGGCTACTGAAGGACAAGAACTTGCATCTGAGGAAAAATCAAAGAGAAGAAGAAGAATAAAATGAAATTGAAGAATTATAAGAGTGTACATCAAAAGAATAGAGAGAATATGAACATTCAAAAGAGGATCACAGAGAGGAGAAGGATAATGAGGAAGAAGAAAGGGATGATGATAAAATTTGGTTTCCTCATGAAAATATTGTTTCTAGTCCCCCTGTTACTACCACCACTCCTCATATTCCACAAAATCCTACTACTCCTTCGCCTTATCTCCCTACTTCACCTCCTGCTACAACAAATCTACATGTATTAAAGGTGACCATTCCTCCATCAACACCATCAATTCATTCTACTCCCTCTATGGGTTCCTTCTTGAAAATTGTTGATGTATCTTCAAGCTCCCCATCATGTATTTCAAGTCTATCCTCACCATCATATGACATTTCTTGATAGCCTAAGTTTGATCAGTTCATGAAGGAGTCATTGCAGGATCCACCAATTTTTCAAAATGTTGTTACAATCATTACAAATTCAAGACTACATGTGGATAAGTCAGGTCATAAATATATGGATATTGGAATACCTGTACAAGGTAAGTGTGATATAAGTATGGAATAATACACCATGACCAGAGTTCAAATTGGGAAGGTAACAAATGTGAGCGCAAACAAAGATGCACAAGTGACTTTGAATGTCTTGTCATATAGACCTAAAAAGATGGAAAAATCTAGGGATATGTATAAATATAAGGATGAAAGGTATGCATCATTCCTATGAGATATCATGGGTTCCTCAGAAAATTTACAACCTATGTCCATGATAAATGCTAAAGAACAAGTGGTACAGAAAGTAGAAAATTTTTTCTCCAAAGGAAAAGTGGTGTATGAGTTTTTTGATGAGATAATAGATAAGGGCTCACAACTCATATTTTTTTCTAATGAGAAGACTGCTCAAGTATCTAAGTTGAAATTTGAGTTGGAAAAAGAAGAAAGCACACTTTCCATGGAGAAAAAATAAATGGAACAAAGTCTCTAATTTTGGTAACAAATGAAGGAGAAAATTTTGAGAAAACTAGTGGAAGTTGGGGTAATTCCTCACAAAGAGAAGTACATGTGGAAATAAAAGAATCTCTTAAGAAATACATATAATTTATCAAGTATCTCATTAAGGACATACAAAAATTGCAAGAAGATGTCGAAGGACATCGTGTTGTTATGGTGAATGGAATTGAGGATTGTATACACCCAAAATTGGTCTGGAGCATCTGATTAATTCCTGCAGAGTAAGAGTGCATAAGTTAGATTATCTGATATAGCACTTAGGTTTTGAAAAATAGTGCTTTGATGCCGGATTTTAGTGCTTAGAAAGTTCTAGCACTTTTATTTGGTTGATTAGAGCTTTCATGATCTGTTCTAGCACTTTTGGTAAAGTCACGCTTTGATGCGGATAAGTAGCGCTTAGGGTCTTTTAGTGCTTTAGATGCCTGTTATAGCGCATCGAAGTGTTGAAGTAGCGATTTCGAGATTCAACGCTTTGGGTGCCTGATTTAGCACTTTTACCTAATAAAGTAGCACTTTTGGGATTTAGTGCTTTGGAAGCCTCATTTAGCACTTTCATGTCAGATTTTGAAGGGGTTGACTTAGTGAACCCTAATTTTGTCACTCTTGATCATGTCCATTCTTTAGATTGGTATGATTGATAATCCAAATTCTTGATGTTGGATTGTAATGATTTAAATAAGACTACCTTCTCATGATAGGCGAGAAGAAATCCTATTGATGATGATCCTCATGATAGGTGAGGAGATGATTCAATCTCTGATAGATCTCTTGATAGGCGAGATTAGATAATTTTTTATGAACCTCATGATAGGTGAGGTTTTTTTATGTTTTCCCATGAATTTTGATCGAAAATTCATACCAGATTGTTGGAATAGACTTGATAGTAGAATGACATTTGATTTCTTTGCATAGTTTCCTAACTGTGGATTTTTCATTATGATGATAGGAGCGTCTGGGTACTCTCAAGATGCGAGAGAGGTTTCCATGGACTACCAAGTTGATACCTCATCTGACACCAAATGAGCTTCAGGTTATAGGTCGATGCGGTTTGACCTATTTGCTTGATATGCCCCAGATTAGGATTAATCGGGGTTTGTTGACTACCTTGGCTGAGAGGTGGCATAGTGACCACAACACCTTTCATCTACCCAATGGCAAGATGATGGTCACACCTGAGGATTTGTGGCATATTATGCACATTCCGTTCATGGGAGAGATTGGAGAGGCTATAGGTCGATGTGCTTGATGCTAGAATTCCTGTAGAGTAAGAGTGCATAAGTTAGATTATCTAGATCCTTTTCTTGGTTCAATGAGGCTATATTTATAGAATTTTTGGCTGTAGAAATGCACAGGGAAGGAATTGAGAGGCTTGGATTCAATCTGGAGGATTGAATGGTGAGATATGGAGGAGATTGAGAGAATTTTGGTGATTGTCTCTACCCATGAAAACACTAGGCAAGAGAAGAGGAAGGATCGATTGAAGAGGATTGAGAGAAGATTTTGGAATTTGTCTCCAATTTGTCTCCAAAACGTCCCGTGAAGTTTCAAAGCATTAATTGTGACATATTTTAGACATAGATTAGACATAGGATATCTAATTCATTTCTGAGAGAATATAGATGGAATATTCTTTATGCTTTTATTCAAATATTTTGATTTATTTAAATTAGCAAAAGAAGGATAAATAATTTCATAAAACGAACTATAGAAGTTGTTTATTAAATTAGACAAAAGAATATGGAAATTAATCAATAAAGTGTTTTAATCTTTATTTAATTAATTTAAGATTGATGTGATAAAATAAAATAGGAAAATGATAATTAAATCAAACAAAGTATTTAATTTTGTTTATTTAATTAAGATGAATTTAAATGTGAACTATATAAATAAATATTTATATTTATTCAATGGTAGAGGAAATTAGGATAATTAATTAAATAATTTGTATTTAATTAATCAAATGCTCCAGACCAATTTAAGGTGTATACATTTTTCCCCTCTTTGAAGTGATGTGTTTATGCGTTGCTTCGAAGAAAATTTTGCTGCTACTACTAGGATCAATGATAAAGAAAAGAATAATTTTGTATGCTTCAGACATGCCCCAGACATTGATTTTTAGATAATTAATGATAATATGCCCCCTCGGGAGATAAATTAATGATTTGATGACTTTTTAGATTTTTCAAAATTTTATGATTTTCTGATGATTTGATGATGAAATAATTTATCTCCCAACAACTAATGAAGAAATCTAGCCCGTAGATGAATTCGAATTAATTTTACGAATAAAATTAATAAAAAGATAATAAAAGCCACCAAAAAATACCTTTCCAAAAATTATATATAGTCCAAAAGGTCATTTTCAAAGTCATTTGCACTATTTGAGATTTAAAAAACCTTGTGATAGAGACATTTCAGCTAGCTAGAGTAGGATGCCTATCCCCTACAACACTGACCGTTTCGAGCGCGTTCAACGTCATCGACGGCCGCCCACATATGGACCTCTAGAATGTACCCCTTAACCTCCTCATAATCCATGAAATTCTTTTTTTTATGCATTTTATAGCTTTCCATGTATTTTTCCTATTTTAGCGCTTTTAAGCCGTGCTGTAGTGCTTTCACTCCAGTGTAGCGCTTCCAGTTTTTAGATTAGTGCTTTGAATTTTAGCGCTTGTGTTAAAAAATCTAGTGCTTCCATAGTGTAATGTAGTGCTTTCGTTGATATAGCGCTTAGGATTTGAAAAATAGCACTTTGATGCCGAATTTGAGCACTTTCATGATCTGTTCTAGGGCTTCTAGTAAAGTGGTGCTTTCATGGACTGTTGTAGCGCTTTGATGTGGAAAATTAGCGCTTAGGGTCTTTTAGCGCTTTAGATGCCTTTTATAGCGCAGTGGAGTGCTGAAGTAGTGCTTTCAAGATTCAACGCTTTAGGTGCCTGATTTAGCACTTTTAACTGATAAAGTAGTGCTTTTGGGATTTAGCACTTTGGAAGCCTGATTTAGTGCTTTCATGTCCGATTTTTAAGGGGTTGACTTAGTGAACCCTGATTTTGTCACTCCTGATCATGTCCATTCTTCGGATTGGTATGATTGATAATCTAGATTGTTGATGTTGGATTGTGATGATTTAAATAAGACTACCTTCTCATGATAGGCGAGAAGAAATCCTATTGATGATGATTCTCATGATAGGCAAGGAAATGATTCAATATCTGATAAATCTCTCGATAGGTGAGATTAGATAATATTTGATGAATCTCATGATAGGTGAGGTTTGTTGATGTTCGCCCATGAATTTTGATCAAAAATTCATACTAGATTGTTGGAATAGACTTGATAGTAGAATGGCATTTGATTTGTTGACATAGTTTCTTGATTTGTGGATTTTTCATTGTGATGATAGGAGCGTCTAGGTACTCTCAAGATGCAAGAGAGGTTTCCATGGACTACTGAGTTGATACCTTATTTGACACCAGATGAGCTTCAGGTTATAGGTCGATGTGGTTTGACCAGTTTGATTGACATACCCCAAATTAGGATTAATCGGGGTTTGTTGTCTGCTTTGGCTGAGAGGTGGTGTAGTGACCACAACACCTTTCATCTACCCACTGGAGAGATGACGGTCACACCTATGGATGTGTGGCATATTATGCGCATTCCGTTCATGGGAGAGATTGTAGTGTATGATTCCCATGGTACCAGTAGTAGAGATGCTCTTCGTAGAGTATTCCAAGATCAAGATATTGCTGGTCTGAGCATCTGATGGAGGATGATTGCCGATTCCTATGCGACACTACTAGCAGTGCTTGTTGGTTTTATTGGAGGTTTCCTTTACCCTGATCGTAGGTCAAATGGATTCCTCGCTGGCTGGGGCAGGACATTGGAGAGCATGATGGTACATGGAACTAGATATGCATGGGGAATGTGCATGCTAGCACATATCTATCATGATCTTCATTTGGTTGTGTACCTAGGAGCACAAAGCTTATCAGTAGGGATGACCTTGTTACAGGTGTGGGCATGGGAGCACTTATCTATTGCTTGACCATTTCTAGTGGCTAATAGACCAGTAGGCAGACCCTATATGTTCAGATACAGAGGTTGACTTACACAGGCCCGGATGGGCAAGTTAGAGCACTGGAGGCGGGTTTTTGATGACACAAAGACAATTACCTGGCGCCCATACCTCAACTATGAGCAGTGGGATGAGGATGATGTAGTGTTGGGATTTCTCTTTGATTCCATGTATCTCATCGGATGGACACTGTTTGTGTTAGAGAGATTCTTGTTGTGTCGAGTATATAGATAGTATGACATTGTTTAGTGTATGTCATAGGGAGTAGCCCATTATGTGAGGCGACAAATGGATATTCTTGATTTGGGGCCCTGTTTATCATATGATGATTTAGTGGAGGGATATAGGGCATTACAACCATCACCCTAGGACATATGGAGAGATATTACAAAGGCGTCAGTCACAGAGGAGTATGTTGCATTCCTGGCCTTGGTTTCGTATCCTTGTATTACCATTCCAGATGAGCCAACACCGCTACCAATGGAGGAGGATGTGGCAGAGGGTTCTTCAGAGAGCAAGGGTGGCACTCTGGAAGGCAGTAGCATGGAGAGTGGAATTGATGATAGCAACATCGATGATAGTGATGGTGGTAGTGGAGGAGACAGAGGGGTAGGGCTAGCCATCAGTGGTCCATCATCCAGTAGGCCTCGTAAGAGGCGAGCAGTGATAGTTCCACCTATGGACCATCAGAGACAAATTGTTGGTCTACAGAAATAGGTTCAAACACTATAGGGGTAGTTTGTACAGGCTCAGGGTTTTCTTGTTCAGACCTAGACTCAGATGCAAGCCCAGGCTCAGGCTCACACTCAGGCTTTAGAGCAGATGCAAGGATAGTTGGCATTTGTTTAGATGCAGGTTGCTACATTGATAGCTGAGTGAGACAATGCTTGAAAGATTACTGAGAGGGCACAAGAGACATCGGAGACCCTCCAGAGAGTGGCTGATGGAACCTCAGTGGGGGACTATATGAGAGAGATTTTGTGGGTTGGCCGAAAGGCCAAGTTTTACAAAGGCAGATATCATGATGCAATGCCTATTGATCATAGAGTCAGTTATGCCCCATCGAGATCTAGGCAGACACATATGCAGACAGTCAGTGATAGGGTGATGTAGCCTCCATGCAGAGATCCCAGAGATCTTGGTTCTTTTGGGGGTGGTGGTGGCACTGGTCTTGTTGGGCCCACACATTCTAGTAGTAGCATATCGTAGATGCTATGGTGATCCTCCATGATGTATATTTATGATGTACCTCATTTCTGATGATGTATCTTCAGACTTCATTGTATACTTGACACTTATGATATATATATGAGATGAAGTTTATGTGATATGATGATGACTTATGATTTCTATGTGATAGATGCATTTATTATGTGATTTATGTAATATGTGATAATTTTATTTCAAATGTGATGATGTAATGATGAATGTTTTTATTTTGTGCAATGATTTTATGATAAATGTATATGTGCAACATATGATACATGGATGTATTATGGGATGTAAATGTATGGATGGATGGATAAATTCTTTTTATTTTTAGATGTGATGATGATAAATGATGATCTTATGATGAATGATAATGGATGGATGTAATGAGAATAATGATGTCATTTTATTTTATTTATTTAATGTATGGATGGTAAATGATGTATGCATATGATGTTGGATGGATGATAATGTAATGAATTTTTTTATGGTAAAAATGAACATGATGTACTTATAAGTATAATTTAATTCATAATTTATTCGATGTATCATAAAATGATGAAACTAAATGATGCAATGATGAATTTCACCTATTTTTGATGATTTTTGGAATTATGTCAAGTATACTGGGTCTTATTTTTCTAGATTAGATAATCATTGATTAGAATCCTTTATGCAACAAGTACTTTGTAGATAATGAATATGATGAATGCAATCTAATTTTAACATGTAACTATTTTAAAACGATTGTCATTTTAATAGTGTCTTTGTGCTTTTTTTCATCATAGAGCTTTATTGGATGTTTAAAGTGAATACAAGCGTCAATGGTATGTGTTATACCAATGATGACTTGAGTATTTCTTTCATAATTTTATATATTGCAAGAAAACACAAGCATCTAGCTATGTTTTAACCGAGATTACTTGAGCATTCATTGTGTAAACAGGCAGTGGTTAATCATTTTAATGTGTGAATTCTGAATGTCATCGGTGATACATTTGCATAGTACATCCCCTGAGAATTCATACATTTATATGATTAACTTATAGACAGTAGATATTAAAAAAATCATTCTTCTTCCTTGTTCCTCTAATTCAATACATCATTGAGTTACTCCAAAGAAATGATAATCAAAAATACAATTTATCCATTGTTGTCTTAGAGTGTTTCATTCATTATTCAGATTTTAGATCATCCATCTTGATTTTGTGATGTTTTTGGATTGTCAAGATTTTGACCAAAGACCTAACCTACTAACCTATCCTAGGGGTCTCAGGGACTGATCAAAGATGAGCCTTTCCTACGTAACACGCATAGAGACCACATAGTTCAACTAACACATACCTATATTTTTGAATTTTTCTTTTCAAACTAACTTTTTGACATGTTTTTGGATTTTTGATATGATACAGATGGTTGATACCATTGACAATGATTGATGTTACACTTTGATTTTTGTTTTGGTTTTTTGCTATACGATTGTTGCCCTTTGGTGAAACTGATGTTCTTATTGCCCCTAGTGATATCCAGATGTTGCCCCCAAGCTTGAGGTGATACTTGACTATTTGAAAATTAGTTTTGATATGGATGCAAAGATGGAAAGACTATTGACATGATATGAAATGGTACTAACTACCAAACTAAAGATCCTGATATATATCAAAATAGATGGGAAAGTTGATCTTAGAATCACATACGATGCTTGTTTCTAGGTTTTCACCATATGCTTTGATTTCACTCTTTGTGTTTTTTGTATTTTTCATTTTTTTTCTTTTTCTTTCTTTTTGTAGTTTCTATTTTATTTTTGTATTTTTGCATTGCCAAGATGCCTATTTGCCAAGTTTTCATCAAGGAAACAATTTTCAGAAGTTTGACCCATGCACTAGGAGATTCAAGCATAGAATTTTCGGAGATGAATATTGTTGATAGTTTCATCAAACAAATCCCCTTCTGATGTTGATAGCTGATATGCTCCTGATCCATACAATGATATGACAACAAAGGGACCAAGCTAGTTAGGCTCAAATTTTTCTTTTCTTCTCTCTATCCTGCTGATTTCTAGGATTTTCTTTTAGTACCAAGTCACCAGCCTGAAAGGCCCTTGGTTTTAAACTGTGGTTGTAACTTCTTGAAATCCTCTGTTGATAAGTCATTATATGATTAACAGCTTGTTGATGATGCTCATCCAACAACTCCATTTCCTATAGTCTGGATACCCTATAGTCTTCATCTGAAATGATTCCTCTAAGTGATACACGAAGGGATGGAATTTCAACTTCAATGGGAAATATGGCTTCTAACCCATATACCAAGGCATATGGAGTAGCTCCTATTGGTGTTCAGATACTTGTTTTGTAGGTCCACAGTGCAGGATTGAGTTGAACATGTCAATCATGTCCAACATTGTTAACTGTCTTTTTGATAATTTTGAGTATTGTTTTGTTTGAGGCCTCTGCTTGGCCATTCCCTTGAGGATAGTACGGTGTTGAAAATTGATGTTCGATATGAAATTTATCACATACCTTTTGGACATCTTGATTCTTGAAAGGTCATCCATTATCAGTGATTATGGATTGAGGGATTCCATACCGACATATTATGTAGTTCAAGATAAAAGAGGAAATCTTCTTCCCAGTGATGGTTGTAAGAGGTACTACTTCAATCAATTTTGTGAAATATTTTGTAGCTGTTATAATGAACTTGTGTGCATTGGATGAAGATGGATTAATTTTTCCTACCAGATCTAGGCCCCATTAAAAAAAGGGCCATGTTGATGTGAAGGGATGCAGTTCTTGTGCTGGTGCATGAATCAGATTGCTATGGATCTCACACTTTTGACATTTCTTAACAAACTGATAGGATTCTTTCTCCATGCATGGCCAATAGTATCCCAAATGGAGGAGTTTCTTAGCTAGAGTTATCCCACTCGAGTGAGTGCCACAAATATCCTCATGAACCTCTCGTAGGGCCATTTTAGATTCATTATGTTCTAGAAATTAGAGTAAAGTACCATCAAGACCTCGACGATAAAGTATGTCGACGATTTAAGTATGTCTTGCAAATCGGTGGATGAAGTTTCATTTTTGGATCCTAGATAGATCAGGATGAAGGACATCATTTTTCAGGCAAGCATAGGTCACTTCATAGATGGAGGTTTCAATAGTTTCTATATGGTAGATGGTAGCAGATTCTAGATTATTATGGGAAGGAAACGACACTTGTTCTACCATAAACTCATAACAAACACGTTTCTCAGGCAATTGTAGTATTGAAGCAATTGTAGCCATAGCGTCCACAACTTTGTTTTCCGCCCTTGGAATTTGATCAAACTTGATACTAAAAAAGGACTTTTTAGATTATCTATTTGTTGCTTGTAGGGCATAAATTTTTTCATCTTTTGTTTGATGCTCGTTATTTACTTCATAAAAAACTAGTTGAGAATCCTTATATACCTTTAAGTCCATGATCTTCCACTGAATTGTTATTTTTACCCCAATGATTAATGCTTCATATTCTGCCACATTATTTGTACATTGAAACATTAATCTATATGATTTTGGAATGGTATGTCCTTTTGGAGAGATAAACAAGATTCCTACTCCTGATCCTCACTCTATAAATGATCCATCAAAATATAATACCCATTGTTGGGGCATCACTGTCAGAATGTCTGCACCTAGAAACTCCATTGTCTTTGGTCGATCATCTGGTAAAGGAGCCTCTACTAATTGTTCAATGATTTCCTGACCCTTGATTTCCTTTCTCTCTACATATTGAATGTCAAATTCACTTAATATCATGACCCACTTCACCAGTCTACCTATTAAGGCAACCTTACTTAGCAAATATTTTAAAGGATTGATCTTTCCTATTAGCTTGATTGTATGAGTTAGCATGTAGTGTCTCAGCTGTTGAGTAGTGAATACCTTCGTCAAGCAAGATTTCTCTATGAAAGTGTAACTGATTTCATATCCATTTAAAGTTTGACTGATATAGTAGATAGCATGTTCTTTTCCTTCGTAATCCTCTTGTGCTAATAGTGCCCCCAAAGAGATATATGTTGTGGCAATGTACAATATGAGAAGTCATCCTTGTGTGGGTGGCATGAGAATAGGTGGTGATATTAGATATTGTTTGATTTGGTTGAACATTATGTCACACCCTTCCTCCCACTTGAAAACAATATTTTAATGTAATAGATGATTAAAGGGATGAATTTTGTCGGCCAGCTGGGAGATGAATCTTTTGGTTGATTGGAGCCTTCCCTGTAGTGATCTAAGTTGAATTATATTCTTAGGAGGTGGAATCTCCATAATTTCTTTGAATTTTACTGGATCCACATCAATGCCTTTTTCCAAGACAATGTATCCTAATAGTTTTGCTGATGTGACCCCAAAGACACACTTCTTGGGGTTTAACCTAACATTGAATTTCTCCATCCATGTGAATATTTTGTCTAGGATATGTAGATGTCCTTCCCTAGTCATATATTTTGCCAATATGTCATCCACATAATCCTCCATGAAGGTGTGCATCATATCATAAAAGATTGTCGTCATTGCTCTTTGATAAGTGGCTCTTGCATTCTTTAGACCAAATGGCATTATGTTCTAGCAAAAGGTTCCCCATGGACATGTGAAAGCCGTCTTTTCTTGATCTTCTGGAGCTATATTTATTTGATTGTATCAAGAGAAACCATCCATGATTGGCAACATATGCCTAGCCATTAGGTCCACAATGATGTTGATATTTGGTAGTGGAAAATCATCCTTCGGGCATGCTTTATTTAGGTCCCTGAAACCTGTACATATTCTAATGCTATTGTCTAGTTTTGAAATAGGTACAAGGTTTGATATCCATTCGGCATAGTCTATAGACCATATGAATCCAGCATCCAACAATTTCTTTAGCTCTGTCTTTACCATCAATGCGATATGGGGATGCATTTTTATTAATTTTTGCTTGATAGGCTTGATTCCTACGGGCAAAGACAAGTGATGCATGAGCAGATTTGAGTCTAAGCCTGGCATATCAGAATATGACCAAGAGAAGTTGATGCTTCTTTCTTTAAAGAATTTGATGAATTCCGGTCTTTCTTGTTCTGTCAGAGATTCTGCCAGATGTAGGATTTTTGCCTTATCTTTAGTGTCGATATTCACAGACTGTGTTGGTTCCACCAAGACTGATGATCATTCATGGTAATTTTCTAGAAGAGTTTCAAATCTACCATTCTTCAGTGCCTTAGAAAGGTTTTCACCATTAGATGCATTCTTTATTTTTACTTTTTCTAGATCTAATGCTGCCATAGAATGGTTTTCACTATTAGATCTATTTTCCCTGTTGTTATTTTTACAACTGGAAGATTTGACACCCTCCAGCCGAGTCGTGTTGTTATGAGTATTACAGACATAATTTTTACTAGGTTCAATATGACATAGGAAGTTTAGGATGGCATCATCATTTGTAAATATTGGTATATTCAAAGGTTCGACAGGTTCCCAGTCAATGAGTTCAGGATGGATTAATGGCATGAGGTTATAGATTCATTCAAGGTGATGGATGTAAGATTTTGGATAGCCATTTCATCATAGACATTTATTGGAATATCGAGGTCCATGATGGTACTTTCTTCAAGATCTTGTAGTCCACTTGAAGTCTCCTCCTTCCCACTTGAATCACCGATATCTAGTGAACCTGCCACGAGTGGTCTAGACCCAAAACCTTGGTCCTCCTCATGCATAGGTGCATATTGTTGAATTACATCAACTTGAATATCAATGAAAGATAGATCAGAATACAATGCCCACTCATATTCATTTGAGTCTATTTCAGAGTTATCTCTAAACTGAAGGTTATTTTCTACAGCCATCCTTGTTAGCTCCTTCTTTTCTTCTTCAGAGTATCCTAGTCCTAGATTCTCTTTTGTGTGGAGATTGAGGGGTTGAATAGGCTCTATGATTCCATCCTTTCTTAATCCAATGGGTCCTTGTCCTTCATACCCCACTTTTTCTAAAATACCTTTTGCTTTTCCATATTTATTAGTGTTGATGTTGACATTTTTTATACTGATATCTGATGTAGAGGGTTCCTCATCTTTTTATAGCCAATCAAGGATTGCCTCGTTGTCTATTTCATCCTCTATTGTACCTTTTTTGACAAACCTTTCATCAAGAGTTGTGACTGGTAATGATGTTTGAGATTTGATCATAGATGGTTGACCATATGTCTTAGGAGATGGCATTAACTGTGATAGGTTAAGCGATTGCTCCATAGAATATGTTCCCATTCCTTTTTCCATTAGTTGAACTTGCTCTTGGAACTTGTGTGATAAAGAATTTTGTTGATCCGGATTATCTATTGATTGAATTTCAACAGGACTTGTCTCTTTTTCATTACCCTTCTTCTCTACCCTTTTAGTAGTGATACTTGGACGTTGTTCTTCTTTGGATGGTTTTGAACATGATGCTTCCCTATTGTATGGTACAAAGGTATCTTGAGAAATCCTAAGGGTGTCAAAATGTTGAGGATGATTGTAATCAATAGATATAGTCACCTCTTGTCCATTTATTGGGAACTTCAAACATTGATGATATGTCGAAGGTACAACCTGCATTTCATGGATCCATGGTCATCCTAAGAGAATGTTGTATGTTAAATATTTCTCCAACACTTGACATGCTATATGTTTCATCATGGGCCCCACTTGAATGGGCAGCACAATCAAGCCTTTAGAGGATCTTTCTTCCTCATCATATGCTTTGATAGTCATTTTTCTGTGAGAATCAATTGCATCATCTAAATATCCTAGTGCATAGATTAACTTGAGAGTGCAAATGTTCAAACCAGTTCCTCCATCTATTAAGACTCTCTTGACGTGGTGATTGTGGATTAAGATTTCAATATGGAGTGCAGTATTATGGGGATGGTTTAGCGATATATCATCATGTTCGGAGAATGATAGACAATGTGGGGTAGTCAAATGTCCCACCATAGCTAGAAACTGACAAACATCTAGATTGTTTAGTACCGTTGTGGCAACTAAAGCTTGTTCGATAATTTCCTTATGTGATGGTGATATTTTAAGGAGTTCTAGTATCGATATTTGAGCAGGAATGCTTTGTAGTTGATTGATGATGTTATAGTGAGATGGAGGTGGAACTGTGTGTGTAGATCCAACTCCTTTTAACATGACCTTGGCTTGCCCCCTAGTCATTACATTTATTGGTTGATGCTCTTGATGGTCTCTGATTTTTAAAACATTGATTTGATTATCAGAATTTGATATGCTCGGGAGCAAGTCCAACAGAGTAGTCTTGTTGATTTTGGGTTCATCAATGTTGTGAACAATGGTATGATCACTCTCTACTTTAGACAAACAAAGGATTGTTTTGTCATAGACATGATTGATTTTCTTACCTTTGTAGTTTGAGGATGATGATCATCCTTTTTCATAGTTTGGAAAAGGATCTTTGAAGGCCGAGTGATTGTTATTGTTTTGGGGTGTTTCCACATATGCTTTGTTGTTGTTGATTAAGTCTTGTATTGCTTGTTTTAACTCCATACAATTATTAGTTTTGTGACCTTTTTTATTATGGAAGTTGCAATAATTTGTGTCATTCCACCATGGTGGTTTGACCTTTGGATCCTAGAATCGGGCTTCTCATGCAGTGATGAGGCCACTGGTTACCAATTCTTTCATTATTGATTCTATTGTTTGGCCTAAAGGTGTGAACCTTCACCGATTTGAGGGTTTCTGATATGACTGTGTTTTCACGATCTCATTACTTTGCACAACATTTGACTTGACAGTTTGGTCATTGCTTTGATTCCTTGATGTAGATGTTGTTAAGTTAAAAACTGGTTTGACATTTTGGGAATCATTCGTTGTTTTCGTGGTAGTTGTGTTTCGATTCTTTTGCCAAAATTTCGGCTTGTTGTTGGTTGAGTATTGATTGGAGGAGTTACTTGTGTTATTTTTTTTATCGTTCAAATGCTTGATAACTCCTCTTTTGACTAATGCTTCCTCAATTTTAAGACCATTTTCTATTACTTTTTCGAATGTGGGAGGACATTGTAATTCCAATCTATAACTCATTTCCTCTATTAAGTTGTCAATGAAAAACTCCATATTTTCTTCTTCAGGAATGGATCTAGGATATTTGGCGAACAGTCATCGCAATCTTTGCAAAAATGATAAGAATGTTTCTCCTTTGTTTTGTTTTAGGTTGTAAAGATCCTTTATTGTAACATCATGTTGGATGTTAAATGAGTATTGGGAGATGAACTTATTGAAAAGTTATTCAAAAGTCCTGATCCCTGGTTGTAGTTTTGAGAACCACTCCATACATGTACCTCCCAAACTTCTTAGAAATAACCTCATTAAGTAAGTTTCCTCTTGGGAAAACTCAAGGCTCATTGTTTTGAATTCCCGAATATGATCTATTGGATTTGTTCTTCCATTGTACTTGTCATACTTTGGGAATTCGCAGTGTCTTGGAAAAGGTATTAGGCCAACTATTGCATGGAAAGGATAAGGACAAATGTCCTGTATTGCATATCTCTTAGTACTTCCTTTCATCATATCCTGTATTTGTTGTTGTAATAGTTGCATTTGGGATGTCAAAGTAGCAATTGGTTCTATTGTTTGTGTGGATTGCAGTATTTCAATCTCACTTGTTCCAAGTGCTTCCTTCAAATGATTGACATCAAAGTCCTTGGGAAGTTTGGCACCTGATTCAGCTAACATCAAAAGATACTTCTCCATATCTTGTTCTAAGATTTTCTCCATAAATTTATGGAACTTGGGATCTTGTTGAGCTATTTGAATATCCTCTGGAGTTATTTCGTTCTTATCATTGTGGTTTAGATTGTTCCATGGATTTTCCTCTGCCATTGTTTGGGATGTTTCAAGTTCTTGCTCTAAGATTCTCTATTTTTGGCACCTAGTGAAGATTGGCATACAAATTTTTACCCTTTCTTCCGAAATGTTGATCTTATATGTTGGGAAAATGTCAATTGAACTTTTATCAAAGTTGAATAAGATGATTGATCTTATTGATGAGACTATGTTAAAAATTTGATTACTATACTTGGTTTCGTGATAAAGGATGATAGTATCCTAATGATGAAACTTTAGTGTAGTAATTGATTGTGTATTTGATTTTGACACTTGTGATTCACAAGATCTTGTTTCAGTTGATAAGATTGGAAGTTTGTATAAACTTATCTGTTTTCAATCTTTAGATAGTGATTCTGATAAAAAGAAACTTGCTTCTGATGAAAGCTGTGGATAAAATGATAGATTGATTGACTGGTAAAAATTTTGAACTCTCTATTTTGAAAGCACTAAAATAGATTCCCGAAGTGCTGAAATAGGCAACAAAAGCGCTATCTTGATTGAAGCGCTAAAACAGAAGACATAAGCATTATAGAAAGTGATGGAAGTGCTACTTTATAGAAGCGCTAAAACAATGCATGAAAGCGCTATAGATTTTGATGGAAGCGCTATCTTGACAGAAGCACTGAAACAGTGCATGAAAGCGTTGTAGAATTTGATGGAAGCACTATCTTGACAGAAGTGCTGAAACAGTGCATGAAAGCGCTGTAGAATTTGATGGAAGCGCTTTTTTAATGAAAACACTAAAATATAGACTATAAGCGCTAAAACAGTGCCCAAAAGTGGTATTTCACGGAAGCGCTAAAATAGGATTCCAAAGCGCTAAAAAAAAAATAGGACTTTAAGACTCTCTATTGTAAAATCTGATTTGGCCTTGTGGCATACTATATCATGGATTGTGGAAGATAAGAAGGATGTATGTGCTGACTACGGTTGTGATACTGAGTGAGAGATCTTCTTTAAAAGAAGGCTTGTGAATAGAGTGGTTCTACTACGTAATCTAAAGTGTGACCCCTAGCAAAATCGTGATATTTGTGGATGAATGTTCTATGTTGTAACATGAGTTTTCGATTTTGATATAGAAAACGTTGTCTTCTCAATTTATTCCGATAATTGAGAGGTTCTTTAGGTTTTGTGATTTTAATTTTTCTCTTGACAAATGTGGTGGATTTCCACTTTCACAGCATGGATTTTCTGATCTAACTTGACTTTTTTGTTTTCAGGATGATCTTTAAATCTAATTTTAATGAATTTGTGAAAACACAGCAAGCAATTGTGAATAATTATTTTAACTGAATAGATCATGTATGTTCAAGAATCACGAATGATTCTTATTGATTTTGACGGGTTGCTTTGACAATTGTATACAAATCAAACAGACTCACACTTAAGGACAAGTAGGTCATCATTATACTCACAACCCACATCTTGAATTGTGTTGATGCACACATCCTTGTCACCCCCTAGAGGGCGCCCGTGTTTTTGTCGTTTCTAGGTGTGTACTCAGAGTTGGATTTCTCGTCCCCTAAGCAAACGGTCCATGACAATTATATGGTGAGTGTCTTGGGGGCAGATTATTCCCTCCCCTTGCACTGTGAGTATGACAATGTATGGATACTAACTCGGTGAGATACTACTCTATGGTTTGTAGATAGGGGTTTCGTGCGGTGCGACAATTGATAAACTCCCTTAGGAGACCTCCCAATCTTTAGAACAAAGATTTTGGGGATGATTATCTTGCTCACTACCGTCAAGTTGGACTTTCATCAACAGCTTGCATTTTTATTATAGTGGGTTGGAATCCTTGGATTTAGGTGTTCCCACTTAGGTCGTTCTCGTAGGGTGAGTACTTTTTCCCACTATGACAGGCCTTCTAAAATATTTAACAAAGCGTAAATAGCATGAAGTAAAAGTGAATCTGGCACTTTGGTCACCTAGTTAAGGGGAGAGCATAAGCCTAATCACCACAAGCACAACATATAAGTTGTTCTATTTTAAGCCCAAAAAGAATTTTTCTAATCTATGTGAAGGTATTGGTTCACAGAAATCATGTTGTTCCTTTTAACTTGTACTTGTAAAAATGCTATGACTATCCTAGGATTGATAAATTTTCTTTTAAGAAAACAAAAAGTGGCTACTCTAGGATTGATATATTTTAGAAAACCAGAAGTGACTATCCTTGGATTGATAAATTTTAGAAAACCTGAAGTCACTATCCTAGGATTGATAAATTTTAGTCCAACTCTGAAAAAATTAAAATCTGGCTGCGGTCGCGTCGAATCCAGACCGATTTTACAAAAGTGTTGGAATATTGCACCGAAGCACTAAAATAGTTACCTGATGCGCTAAAACACAATAGCGTCGAAACAGGACACCGAAGCACTGAAGTTTTTCATGGAAGCGCTAAATCACGGATGCGCTGAAACAGTTGACGGAAGCGCTAAAGTTGAAAGCACTGAGATTTTTGACGGAAGCGCTATAGTAACATGGAAGCATTGAAACAAAGCATGAAAGCGTCGTAGTTTGCCACTGAAGCGCTATAGTATTTGACAAAAGCGCTAAAAGAAAACATGTCGAGAACTTGCACAACACTTTCTAGAAAAATTGTAAAATTGGGGTTAATGCCCCACGGTGGGTGCCAAATTGTAAGTGGTGAATTATGTGTAAATCACAAAACACTTCTTAATAAGACATTATATCAAAGATAAATCAAATTGAATCAATTCAAAGCAATAATCTATTGAAAGCGTCATATTGTTCTCTATCTCCAAAGATTTATTAAATCAAAATGGCTCTCAGATTGTGAGTCACTATGATTGTTAAAATGACAATTCAAAGAACAAGATGGATGATAATGCAATGATATGGAACTAAATATGATAATACTAGACGATAAAGAGAATAAAATAGTATGAATTGACATGAAACAGATAATTGCAGCTACAGGAAGCAGCCATGGTGTGAAATCTTGATTGCTAGATATTGGATGCTTGATGATTGATGCTTGATGCTTGAATTCATGTAGAGTAAGAGTGCATAAGTTAGATTATCTGGATCCTTTTCTTGGTTCAATGAGGTTGTATTTATAGAATTTTTGGTTGTAGAAATGCACAGGGATGGCATTGAGAGGCTTGGATTCAATTTGGAGGATTGAATGGTGAGAGATGGAGGAGATTGAGAGAAATATGGTGATTGTCTCTACCCATGAAAACACTAGGTAAGAGAAGAGGACAGATTGATGGAGGATTGAGAAAAGATTTTGGAATTTGTCTCCAATTTGTCTCCAAAACTTCTCGTGAAGTTCCAAAGCATTAATTTTGACATATTTTGACATAAATTAGACATAGGATATCTAATTCATTTTTGAGAGAATATAAATGGAATATTCTTTATGCTTTTATTCAAATATTTTTTATTTATTTAAATTAGCAAAAGAGGAATAAATAATTTAATAAAACGAACTATAGGATAGTTGTTTATTAAATTAGACAGAAGAATATGGTAATTAATCAATAGAGTGTTTGATCTTTATTTAATTAATTTAAGATTTGATGTGATAGAATAAAAAAGGGATTTGATAATTAAATCAAACAAAGTATTTAATTTTGTTTATTTAATTAAGATGAATTTAAATTTGAACTATATA
>CM021110.1:308132079-308264500 GCA_007115665.2 Sequoiadendron giganteum
ATTTGATTTCTTTGCATAGTTTCCTAACTGTGGATTTTTCATTATGATGATAGGAGCGTCTGGGTACTCTCAAGATGCGAGAGAGGTTTCCATGGACTACCAAGTTGATACCTCATCTGACACCAAATGAGCTTCAGGTTATAGGTCGATGCGGTTTGACCTATTTGCTTGATATGCCCCAGATTAGGATTAATCGGGGTTTGTTGACTACCTTGGCTGAGAGGTGGCATAGTGACCACAACACCTTTCATCTACCCAATGGCAAGATGATGGTCACACCTGAGGATTTGTGGCATATTATGCACATTCCGTTCATGGGAGAGATTGGAGAGGCTATAGGTCGATGTGCTTGATGCTAGAATTCCTGTAGAGTAAGAGTGCATAAGTTAGATTATCTAGATCCTTTTCTTGGTTCAATGAGGCTATATTTATAGAATTTTTGGCTGTAGAAATGCACAGGGAAGGAATTGAGAGGCTTGGATTCAATCTGGAGGATTGAATGGTGAGATATGGAGGAGATTGAGAGAATTTTGGTGATTGTCTCTACCCATGAAAACACTAGGCAAGAGAAGAGGAAGGATCGATTGAAGAGGATTGAGAGAAGATTTTGGAATTTGTCTCCAATTTGTCTCCAAAACGTCCCGTGAAGTTTCAAAGCATTAATTGTGACATATTTTAGACATAGATTAGACATAGGATATCTAATTCATTTCTGAGAGAATATAGATGGAATATTCTTTATGCTTTTATTCAAATATTTTGATTTATTTAAATTAGCAAAAGAAGGATAAATAATTTCATAAAACGAACTATAGAAGTTGTTTATTAAATTAGACAAAAGAATATGGAAATTAATCAATAAAGTGTTTTAATCTTTATTTAATTAATTTAAGATTGATGTGATAAAATAAAATAGGAAAATGATAATTAAATCAAACAAAGTATTTAATTTTGTTTATTTAATTAAGATGAATTTAAATGTGAACTATATAAATAAATATTTATATTTATTCAATGGTAGAGGAAATTAGGATAATTAATTAAATAATTTGTATTTAATTAATCAAATGCTCCAGACCAATTTAAGGTGTATACATTTTTCCCCTCTTTGAAGTGATGTGTTTATGCGTTGCTTCGAAGAAAATTTTGCTGCTACTACTAGGATCAATGATAAAGAAAAGAATAATTTTGTATGCTTCAGACATGCCCCAGACATTGATTTTTAGATAATTAATGATAATATGCCCCCTCGGGAGATAAATTAATGATTTGATGACTTTTTAGATTTTTCAAAATTTTATGATTTTCTGATGATTTGATGATGAAATAATTTATCTCCCAACAACTAATGAAGAAATCTAGCCCGTAGATGAATTCGAATTAATTTTACGAATAAAATTAATAAAAAGATAATAAAAGCCACCAAAAAATACCTTTCCAAAAATTATATATAGTCCAAAAGGTCATTTTCAAAGTCATTTGCACTATTTGAGATTTAAAAAACCTTGTGATAGAGACATTTCAGCTAGCTAGAGTAGGATGCCTATCCCCTACAACACTGACCGTTTCGAGCGCGTTCAACGTCATCGACGGCCGCCCACATATGGACCTCTAGAATGTACCCCTTAACCTCCTCATAATCCATGAAATTCTTTTTTTTATGCATTTTATAGCTTTCCATGTATTTTTCCTATTTTAGCGCTTTTAAGCCGTGCTGTAGTGCTTTCACTCCAGTGTAGCGCTTCCAGTTTTTAGATTAGTGCTTTGAATTTTAGCGCTTGTGTTAAAAAATCTAGTGCTTCCATAGTGTAATGTAGTGCTTTCGTTGATATAGCGCTTAGGATTTGAAAAATAGCACTTTGATGCCGAATTTGAGCACTTTCATGATCTGTTCTAGGGCTTCTAGTAAAGTGGTGCTTTCATGGACTGTTGTAGCGCTTTGATGTGGAAAATTAGCGCTTAGGGTCTTTTAGCGCTTTAGATGCCTTTTATAGCGCAGTGGAGTGCTGAAGTAGTGCTTTCAAGATTCAACGCTTTAGGTGCCTGATTTAGCACTTTTAACTGATAAAGTAGTGCTTTTGGGATTTAGCACTTTGGAAGCCTGATTTAGTGCTTTCATGTCCGATTTTTAAGGGGTTGACTTAGTGAACCCTGATTTTGTCACTCCTGATCATGTCCATTCTTCGGATTGGTATGATTGATAATCTAGATTGTTGATGTTGGATTGTGATGATTTAAATAAGACTACCTTCTCATGATAGGCGAGAAGAAATCCTATTGATGATGATTCTCATGATAGGCAAGGAAATGATTCAATATCTGATAAATCTCTCGATAGGTGAGATTAGATAATATTTGATGAATCTCATGATAGGTGAGGTTTGTTGATGTTCGCCCATGAATTTTGATCAAAAATTCATACTAGATTGTTGGAATAGACTTGATAGTAGAATGGCATTTGATTTGTTGACATAGTTTCTTGATTTGTGGATTTTTCATTGTGATGATAGGAGCGTCTAGGTACTCTCAAGATGCAAGAGAGGTTTCCATGGACTACTGAGTTGATACCTTATTTGACACCAGATGAGCTTCAGGTTATAGGTCGATGTGGTTTGACCAGTTTGATTGACATACCCCAAATTAGGATTAATCGGGGTTTGTTGTCTGCTTTGGCTGAGAGGTGGTGTAGTGACCACAACACCTTTCATCTACCCACTGGAGAGATGACGGTCACACCTATGGATGTGTGGCATATTATGCGCATTCCGTTCATGGGAGAGATTGTAGTGTATGATTCCCATGGTACCAGTAGTAGAGATGCTCTTCGTAGAGTATTCCAAGATCAAGATATTGCTGGTCTGAGCATCTGATGGAGGATGATTGCCGATTCCTATGCGACACTACTAGCAGTGCTTGTTGGTTTTATTGGAGGTTTCCTTTACCCTGATCGTAGGTCAAATGGATTCCTCGCTGGCTGGGGCAGGACATTGGAGAGCATGATGGTACATGGAACTAGATATGCATGGGGAATGTGCATGCTAGCACATATCTATCATGATCTTCATTTGGTTGTGTACCTAGGAGCACAAAGCTTATCAGTAGGGATGACCTTGTTACAGGTGTGGGCATGGGAGCACTTATCTATTGCTTGACCATTTCTAGTGGCTAATAGACCAGTAGGCAGACCCTATATGTTCAGATACAGAGGTTGACTTACACAGGCCCGGATGGGCAAGTTAGAGCACTGGAGGCGGGTTTTTGATGACACAAAGACAATTACCTGGCGCCCATACCTCAACTATGAGCAGTGGGATGAGGATGATGTAGTGTTGGGATTTCTCTTTGATTCCATGTATCTCATCGGATGGACACTGTTTGTGTTAGAGAGATTCTTGTTGTGTCGAGTATATAGATAGTATGACATTGTTTAGTGTATGTCATAGGGAGTAGCCCATTATGTGAGGCGACAAATGGATATTCTTGATTTGGGGCCCTGTTTATCATATGATGATTTAGTGGAGGGATATAGGGCATTACAACCATCACCCTAGGACATATGGAGAGATATTACAAAGGCGTCAGTCACAGAGGAGTATGTTGCATTCCTGGCCTTGGTTTCGTATCCTTGTATTACCATTCCAGATGAGCCAACACCGCTACCAATGGAGGAGGATGTGGCAGAGGGTTCTTCAGAGAGCAAGGGTGGCACTCTGGAAGGCAGTAGCATGGAGAGTGGAATTGATGATAGCAACATCGATGATAGTGATGGTGGTAGTGGAGGAGACAGAGGGGTAGGGCTAGCCATCAGTGGTCCATCATCCAGTAGGCCTCGTAAGAGGCGAGCAGTGATAGTTCCACCTATGGACCATCAGAGACAAATTGTTGGTCTACAGAAATAGGTTCAAACACTATAGGGGTAGTTTGTACAGGCTCAGGGTTTTCTTGTTCAGACCTAGACTCAGATGCAAGCCCAGGCTCAGGCTCACACTCAGGCTTTAGAGCAGATGCAAGGATAGTTGGCATTTGTTTAGATGCAGGTTGCTACATTGATAGCTGAGTGAGACAATGCTTGAAAGATTACTGAGAGGGCACAAGAGACATCGGAGACCCTCCAGAGAGTGGCTGATGGAACCTCAGTGGGGGACTATATGAGAGAGATTTTGTGGGTTGGCCGAAAGGCCAAGTTTTACAAAGGCAGATATCATGATGCAATGCCTATTGATCATAGAGTCAGTTATGCCCCATCGAGATCTAGGCAGACACATATGCAGACAGTCAGTGATAGGGTGATGTAGCCTCCATGCAGAGATCCCAGAGATCTTGGTTCTTTTGGGGGTGGTGGTGGCACTGGTCTTGTTGGGCCCACACATTCTAGTAGTAGCATATCGTAGATGCTATGGTGATCCTCCATGATGTATATTTATGATGTACCTCATTTCTGATGATGTATCTTCAGACTTCATTGTATACTTGACACTTATGATATATATATGAGATGAAGTTTATGTGATATGATGATGACTTATGATTTCTATGTGATAGATGCATTTATTATGTGATTTATGTAATATGTGATAATTTTATTTCAAATGTGATGATGTAATGATGAATGTTTTTATTTTGTGCAATGATTTTATGATAAATGTATATGTGCAACATATGATACATGGATGTATTATGGGATGTAAATGTATGGATGGATGGATAAATTCTTTTTATTTTTAGATGTGATGATGATAAATGATGATCTTATGATGAATGATAATGGATGGATGTAATGAGAATAATGATGTCATTTTATTTTATTTATTTAATGTATGGATGGTAAATGATGTATGCATATGATGTTGGATGGATGATAATGTAATGAATTTTTTTATGGTAAAAATGAACATGATGTACTTATAAGTATAATTTAATTCATAATTTATTCGATGTATCATAAAATGATGAAACTAAATGATGCAATGATGAATTTCACCTATTTTTGATGATTTTTGGAATTATGTCAAGTATACTGGGTCTTATTTTTCTAGATTAGATAATCATTGATTAGAATCCTTTATGCAACAAGTACTTTGTAGATAATGAATATGATGAATGCAATCTAATTTTAACATGTAACTATTTTAAAACGATTGTCATTTTAATAGTGTCTTTGTGCTTTTTTTCATCATAGAGCTTTATTGGATGTTTAAAGTGAATACAAGCGTCAATGGTATGTGTTATACCAATGATGACTTGAGTATTTCTTTCATAATTTTATATATTGCAAGAAAACACAAGCATCTAGCTATGTTTTAACCGAGATTACTTGAGCATTCATTGTGTAAACAGGCAGTGGTTAATCATTTTAATGTGTGAATTCTGAATGTCATCGGTGATACATTTGCATAGTACATCCCCTGAGAATTCATACATTTATATGATTAACTTATAGACAGTAGATATTAAAAAAATCATTCTTCTTCCTTGTTCCTCTAATTCAATACATCATTGAGTTACTCCAAAGAAATGATAATCAAAAATACAATTTATCCATTGTTGTCTTAGAGTGTTTCATTCATTATTCAGATTTTAGATCATCCATCTTGATTTTGTGATGTTTTTGGATTGTCAAGATTTTGACCAAAGACCTAACCTACTAACCTATCCTAGGGGTCTCAGGGACTGATCAAAGATGAGCCTTTCCTACGTAACACGCATAGAGACCACATAGTTCAACTAACACATACCTATATTTTTGAATTTTTCTTTTCAAACTAACTTTTTGACATGTTTTTGGATTTTTGATATGATACAGATGGTTGATACCATTGACAATGATTGATGTTACACTTTGATTTTTGTTTTGGTTTTTTGCTATACGATTGTTGCCCTTTGGTGAAACTGATGTTCTTATTGCCCCTAGTGATATCCAGATGTTGCCCCCAAGCTTGAGGTGATACTTGACTATTTGAAAATTAGTTTTGATATGGATGCAAAGATGGAAAGACTATTGACATGATATGAAATGGTACTAACTACCAAACTAAAGATCCTGATATATATCAAAATAGATGGGAAAGTTGATCTTAGAATCACATACGATGCTTGTTTCTAGGTTTTCACCATATGCTTTGATTTCACTCTTTGTGTTTTTTGTATTTTTCATTTTTTTTCTTTTTCTTTCTTTTTGTAGTTTCTATTTTATTTTTGTATTTTTGCATTGCCAAGATGCCTATTTGCCAAGTTTTCATCAAGGAAACAATTTTCAGAAGTTTGACCCATGCACTAGGAGATTCAAGCATAGAATTTTCGGAGATGAATATTGTTGATAGTTTCATCAAACAAATCCCCTTCTGATGTTGATAGCTGATATGCTCCTGATCCATACAATGATATGACAACAAAGGGACCAAGCTAGTTAGGCTCAAATTTTTCTTTTCTTCTCTCTATCCTGCTGATTTCTAGGATTTTCTTTTAGTACCAAGTCACCAGCCTGAAAGGCCCTTGGTTTTAAACTGTGGTTGTAACTTCTTGAAATCCTCTGTTGATAAGTCATTATATGATTAACAGCTTGTTGATGATGCTCATCCAACAACTCCATTTCCTATAGTCTGGATACCCTATAGTCTTCATCTGAAATGATTCCTCTAAGTGATACACGAAGGGATGGAATTTCAACTTCAATGGGAAATATGGCTTCTAACCCATATACCAAGGCATATGGAGTAGCTCCTATTGGTGTTCAGATACTTGTTTTGTAGGTCCACAGTGCAGGATTGAGTTGAACATGTCAATCATGTCCAACATTGTTAACTGTCTTTTTGATAATTTTGAGTATTGTTTTGTTTGAGGCCTCTGCTTGGCCATTCCCTTGAGGATAGTACGGTGTTGAAAATTGATGTTCGATATGAAATTTATCACATACCTTTTGGACATCTTGATTCTTGAAAGGTCATCCATTATCAGTGATTATGGATTGAGGGATTCCATACCGACATATTATGTAGTTCAAGATAAAAGAGGAAATCTTCTTCCCAGTGATGGTTGTAAGAGGTACTACTTCAATCAATTTTGTGAAATATTTTGTAGCTGTTATAATGAACTTGTGTGCATTGGATGAAGATGGATTAATTTTTCCTACCAGATCTAGGCCCCATTAAAAAAAGGGCCATGTTGATGTGAAGGGATGCAGTTCTTGTGCTGGTGCATGAATCAGATTGCTATGGATCTCACACTTTTGACATTTCTTAACAAACTGATAGGATTCTTTCTCCATGCATGGCCAATAGTATCCCAAATGGAGGAGTTTCTTAGCTAGAGTTATCCCACTCGAGTGAGTGCCACAAATATCCTCATGAACCTCTCGTAGGGCCATTTTAGATTCATTATGTTCTAGAAATTAGAGTAAAGTACCATCAAGACCTCGACGATAAAGTATGTCGACGATTTAAGTATGTCTTGCAAATCGGTGGATGAAGTTTCATTTTTGGATCCTAGATAGATCAGGATGAAGGACATCATTTTTCAGGCAAGCATAGGTCACTTCATAGATGGAGGTTTCAATAGTTTCTATATGGTAGATGGTAGCAGATTCTAGATTATTATGGGAAGGAAACGACACTTGTTCTACCATAAACTCATAACAAACACGTTTCTCAGGCAATTGTAGTATTGAAGCAATTGTAGCCATAGCGTCCACAACTTTGTTTTCCGCCCTTGGAATTTGATCAAACTTGATACTAAAAAAGGACTTTTTAGATTATCTATTTGTTGCTTGTAGGGCATAAATTTTTTCATCTTTTGTTTGATGCTCGTTATTTACTTCATAAAAAACTAGTTGAGAATCCTTATATACCTTTAAGTCCATGATCTTCCACTGAATTGTTATTTTTACCCCAATGATTAATGCTTCATATTCTGCCACATTATTTGTACATTGAAACATTAATCTATATGATTTTGGAATGGTATGTCCTTTTGGAGAGATAAACAAGATTCCTACTCCTGATCCTCACTCTATAAATGATCCATCAAAATATAATACCCATTGTTGGGGCATCACTGTCAGAATGTCTGCACCTAGAAACTCCATTGTCTTTGGTCGATCATCTGGTAAAGGAGCCTCTACTAATTGTTCAATGATTTCCTGACCCTTGATTTCCTTTCTCTCTACATATTGAATGTCAAATTCACTTAATATCATGACCCACTTCACCAGTCTACCTATTAAGGCAACCTTACTTAGCAAATATTTTAAAGGATTGATCTTTCCTATTAGCTTGATTGTATGAGTTAGCATGTAGTGTCTCAGCTGTTGAGTAGTGAATACCTTCGTCAAGCAAGATTTCTCTATGAAAGTGTAACTGATTTCATATCCATTTAAAGTTTGACTGATATAGTAGATAGCATGTTCTTTTCCTTCGTAATCCTCTTGTGCTAATAGTGCCCCCAAAGAGATATATGTTGTGGCAATGTACAATATGAGAAGTCATCCTTGTGTGGGTGGCATGAGAATAGGTGGTGATATTAGATATTGTTTGATTTGGTTGAACATTATGTCACACCCTTCCTCCCACTTGAAAACAATATTTTAATGTAATAGATGATTAAAGGGATGAATTTTGTCGGCCAGCTGGGAGATGAATCTTTTGGTTGATTGGAGCCTTCCCTGTAGTGATCTAAGTTGAATTATATTCTTAGGAGGTGGAATCTCCATAATTTCTTTGAATTTTACTGGATCCACATCAATGCCTTTTTCCAAGACAATGTATCCTAATAGTTTTGCTGATGTGACCCCAAAGACACACTTCTTGGGGTTTAACCTAACATTGAATTTCTCCATCCATGTGAATATTTTGTCTAGGATATGTAGATGTCCTTCCCTAGTCATATATTTTGCCAATATGTCATCCACATAATCCTCCATGAAGGTGTGCATCATATCATAAAAGATTGTCGTCATTGCTCTTTGATAAGTGGCTCTTGCATTCTTTAGACCAAATGGCATTATGTTCTAGCAAAAGGTTCCCCATGGACATGTGAAAGCCGTCTTTTCTTGATCTTCTGGAGCTATATTTATTTGATTGTATCAAGAGAAACCATCCATGATTGGCAACATATGCCTAGCCATTAGGTCCACAATGATGTTGATATTTGGTAGTGGAAAATCATCCTTCGGGCATGCTTTATTTAGGTCCCTGAAACCTGTACATATTCTAATGCTATTGTCTAGTTTTGAAATAGGTACAAGGTTTGATATCCATTCGGCATAGTCTATAGACCATATGAATCCAGCATCCAACAATTTCTTTAGCTCTGTCTTTACCATCAATGCGATATGGGGATGCATTTTTATTAATTTTTGCTTGATAGGCTTGATTCCTACGGGCAAAGACAAGTGATGCATGAGCAGATTTGAGTCTAAGCCTGGCATATCAGAATATGACCAAGAGAAGTTGATGCTTCTTTCTTTAAAGAATTTGATGAATTCCGGTCTTTCTTGTTCTGTCAGAGATTCTGCCAGATGTAGGATTTTTGCCTTATCTTTAGTGTCGATATTCACAGACTGTGTTGGTTCCACCAAGACTGATGATCATTCATGGTAATTTTCTAGAAGAGTTTCAAATCTACCATTCTTCAGTGCCTTAGAAAGGTTTTCACCATTAGATGCATTCTTTATTTTTACTTTTTCTAGATCTAATGCTGCCATAGAATGGTTTTCACTATTAGATCTATTTTCCCTGTTGTTATTTTTACAACTGGAAGATTTGACACCCTCCAGCCGAGTCGTGTTGTTATGAGTATTACAGACATAATTTTTACTAGGTTCAATATGACATAGGAAGTTTAGGATGGCATCATCATTTGTAAATATTGGTATATTCAAAGGTTCGACAGGTTCCCAGTCAATGAGTTCAGGATGGATTAATGGCATGAGGTTATAGATTCATTCAAGGTGATGGATGTAAGATTTTGGATAGCCATTTCATCATAGACATTTATTGGAATATCGAGGTCCATGATGGTACTTTCTTCAAGATCTTGTAGTCCACTTGAAGTCTCCTCCTTCCCACTTGAATCACCGATATCTAGTGAACCTGCCACGAGTGGTCTAGACCCAAAACCTTGGTCCTCCTCATGCATAGGTGCATATTGTTGAATTACATCAACTTGAATATCAATGAAAGATAGATCAGAATACAATGCCCACTCATATTCATTTGAGTCTATTTCAGAGTTATCTCTAAACTGAAGGTTATTTTCTACAGCCATCCTTGTTAGCTCCTTCTTTTCTTCTTCAGAGTATCCTAGTCCTAGATTCTCTTTTGTGTGGAGATTGAGGGGTTGAATAGGCTCTATGATTCCATCCTTTCTTAATCCAATGGGTCCTTGTCCTTCATACCCCACTTTTTCTAAAATACCTTTTGCTTTTCCATATTTATTAGTGTTGATGTTGACATTTTTTATACTGATATCTGATGTAGAGGGTTCCTCATCTTTTTATAGCCAATCAAGGATTGCCTCGTTGTCTATTTCATCCTCTATTGTACCTTTTTTGACAAACCTTTCATCAAGAGTTGTGACTGGTAATGATGTTTGAGATTTGATCATAGATGGTTGACCATATGTCTTAGGAGATGGCATTAACTGTGATAGGTTAAGCGATTGCTCCATAGAATATGTTCCCATTCCTTTTTCCATTAGTTGAACTTGCTCTTGGAACTTGTGTGATAAAGAATTTTGTTGATCCGGATTATCTATTGATTGAATTTCAACAGGACTTGTCTCTTTTTCATTACCCTTCTTCTCTACCCTTTTAGTAGTGATACTTGGACGTTGTTCTTCTTTGGATGGTTTTGAACATGATGCTTCCCTATTGTATGGTACAAAGGTATCTTGAGAAATCCTAAGGGTGTCAAAATGTTGAGGATGATTGTAATCAATAGATATAGTCACCTCTTGTCCATTTATTGGGAACTTCAAACATTGATGATATGTCGAAGGTACAACCTGCATTTCATGGATCCATGGTCATCCTAAGAGAATGTTGTATGTTAAATATTTCTCCAACACTTGACATGCTATATGTTTCATCATGGGCCCCACTTGAATGGGCAGCACAATCAAGCCTTTAGAGGATCTTTCTTCCTCATCATATGCTTTGATAGTCATTTTTCTGTGAGAATCAATTGCATCATCTAAATATCCTAGTGCATAGATTAACTTGAGAGTGCAAATGTTCAAACCAGTTCCTCCATCTATTAAGACTCTCTTGACGTGGTGATTGTGGATTAAGATTTCAATATGGAGTGCAGTATTATGGGGATGGTTTAGCGATATATCATCATGTTCGGAGAATGATAGACAATGTGGGGTAGTCAAATGTCCCACCATAGCTAGAAACTGACAAACATCTAGATTGTTTAGTACCGTTGTGGCAACTAAAGCTTGTTCGATAATTTCCTTATGTGATGGTGATATTTTAAGGAGTTCTAGTATCGATATTTGAGCAGGAATGCTTTGTAGTTGATTGATGATGTTATAGTGAGATGGAGGTGGAACTGTGTGTGTAGATCCAACTCCTTTTAACATGACCTTGGCTTGCCCCCTAGTCATTACATTTATTGGTTGATGCTCTTGATGGTCTCTGATTTTTAAAACATTGATTTGATTATCAGAATTTGATATGCTCGGGAGCAAGTCCAACAGAGTAGTCTTGTTGATTTTGGGTTCATCAATGTTGTGAACAATGGTATGATCACTCTCTACTTTAGACAAACAAAGGATTGTTTTGTCATAGACATGATTGATTTTCTTACCTTTGTAGTTTGAGGATGATGATCATCCTTTTTCATAGTTTGGAAAAGGATCTTTGAAGGCCGAGTGATTGTTATTGTTTTGGGGTGTTTCCACATATGCTTTGTTGTTGTTGATTAAGTCTTGTATTGCTTGTTTTAACTCCATACAATTATTAGTTTTGTGACCTTTTTTATTATGGAAGTTGCAATAATTTGTGTCATTCCACCATGGTGGTTTGACCTTTGGATCCTAGAATCGGGCTTCTCATGCAGTGATGAGGCCACTGGTTACCAATTCTTTCATTATTGATTCTATTGTTTGGCCTAAAGGTGTGAACCTTCACCGATTTGAGGGTTTCTGATATGACTGTGTTTTCACGATCTCATTACTTTGCACAACATTTGACTTGACAGTTTGGTCATTGCTTTGATTCCTTGATGTAGATGTTGTTAAGTTAAAAACTGGTTTGACATTTTGGGAATCATTCGTTGTTTTCGTGGTAGTTGTGTTTCGATTCTTTTGCCAAAATTTCGGCTTGTTGTTGGTTGAGTATTGATTGGAGGAGTTACTTGTGTTATTTTTTTTATCGTTCAAATGCTTGATAACTCCTCTTTTGACTAATGCTTCCTCAATTTTAAGACCATTTTCTATTACTTTTTCGAATGTGGGAGGACATTGTAATTCCAATCTATAACTCATTTCCTCTATTAAGTTGTCAATGAAAAACTCCATATTTTCTTCTTCAGGAATGGATCTAGGATATTTGGCGAACAGTCATCGCAATCTTTGCAAAAATGATAAGAATGTTTCTCCTTTGTTTTGTTTTAGGTTGTAAAGATCCTTTATTGTAACATCATGTTGGATGTTAAATGAGTATTGGGAGATGAACTTATTGAAAAGTTATTCAAAAGTCCTGATCCCTGGTTGTAGTTTTGAGAACCACTCCATACATGTACCTCCCAAACTTCTTAGAAATAACCTCATTAAGTAAGTTTCCTCTTGGGAAAACTCAAGGCTCATTGTTTTGAACTCCCGAATATGATCTATTAGATCTGTTCTTCCATTGTACTTGTCATACTTTGGGAATTCGCAATGTCTGGGAAAAGGTATTAGGCCAATTGTTGTGTCAAAAGGATAAGGACAAATGTCCTGTATCACATATCTTTTAGTACTTCCTTTTGTCATATCCTGTATCTATTGTTGTAATAGTTGCATTTGGGATGTCAAAGCAGCAACTGGATCTATTGTTTGTGTGGGTTGCAATATTTCAATCTCACTTGCTCTAGGTGCTTCCTTCAAATGATTGACATCAAAGTCCTTGGGAATTTTGGCACCTAATTCAGCTAACATCAAAATATATTTCTCCATATCTTGTTCTAAGATTTTCTCCATAAATTTATGGAACTTGGGATCTTGTTGAGCTGTTTGAATATCCTCTGGAGTTATTTCATTCTTATCATTGTAGTTCAGATTGTTCCATGGATTTTCCTCTACCATTGTTTGGGATGTTTCAAGTTCTTGCTCTAAGAGTCTCTATTTTTGGGACCTAGTGAAGATTTGCATACAAATTTTTACCCTTTCTTCTGAAATGTTGATCTTATATGCGGGGAAAATGTCAATTGAACTTTTAACAAAGTTGAATAAGATGATTGATCTTATTGATGAGACTATCTTAAAAATTTGATTACTATACTTGGTTTTGTGATGAAGGATGATAGTATCGTGATGATGAAAGTTCAGTGTAGTAATTGATTGTGTATTTGATTTTGACACTTGTGATTTGCAAGATCTTGTTTCAGTTGATAAGATTGGAAGTTTGTATAAACCTATATGTTTTCGATCTTTAGATAGTGATTCTGATAAAAAGAAACTCGGTTCTAATGAAAATTGTGGATAAAATGATAGATTGATTGACTGCTAAAATTTTTTAACTCTTTGTTTTGAAAGTGCTAAAATAGAGGATAGAGGCGTTATTTCACGGAAGCGCTAGAACAGAGTTCTGAAGAGCTAAAACAAGTGACATAAGTGCTATATTGATAGAATCGCTAAAATAATGCTTGAAAGCGCTAGAGAAAGTGATGGAAGTGCTACTTTACAGAAGTGCTAAAATAGTGCATGAAAGCGTTGTAGATTTTGATGGGAGCATTATCTTGATAAAAGCACTGAAACAGTGCATGAAAGCACTATAGAATTTGATGGAAGCGCTATTTTAATGAAAACGCTAAAATAGCACTTGAAAGCACTGGAAAAGATGATGAAAGCGTTGTTTTGATGAAAGCGCTAAAATATAGACTGTAAGTGTTGAAACAGTGCCCAAAAGCGTTATTTCATGAAAGCGCTAAAACAGTGACCTGAAGCATCGAAACAAGATTCCAGAGCGCTAAAAATAGGACTTTAAGACTCTCTATTGTAAAATCTAATCTGGCCTTGTGGCATATCGTATTATGGATTGTGGAAGATAAGAAGGATGTATGCACTGATTGTGGTTGTGATACTGAGTGAGAGATCTTCTTTGGAAGAAGGCTCGTGAATAGAGTAGTTCTACTGCATAATCTAAAGTGTGACCCCTAGCAAAATCATGATATCTGTGGATGAATTTTATATGTTGTAAAAAGAGTTTTCGATTTTGATATAGAAAACGTTGTCTTCTCAATTTATCTCGATAACCGAAAGGTTTCTTGGGTTTTGTGATTTTGATTTTTCTCTTGGTAAACGTGGACTGCCACTTTTGCAGTGTGGCTTTTGTGATCTAACTTGACTTTGTTTGTTTTCAGGATGATCTTAAATCTAATTTTAATGAATTTGTGAAAACACATTAAGAAATTATGAATAATTTTTTTAACTGAATAGATCGTGTATGTTCAAGAATCATGAATGATTCTTATTGATTTTGACAGGTTTCTTTGACAATTGTACACAAATCAAATAGAATCACACTTAAGGACAAGTAGGTTACCATTATACTCATAGCCCACATCTTGAATTGTGTTGATGCACACAGCCTTGTCACCCCCTAGAGGGCGCCCGTGTTTTTGTCATTTCCATGCGCGTACTCAGAGTTGGATTTATCGTCCCCTGAGAAAACAGTCCATGGCAATTATATGGTGAGTGTCTTTGGGGTATAGTCTTCCCTCCCCTTTCACTGTGAGTATGATAATGTATGGATACTGACTCGGCGATGGTTCGTAGATAGGGCTTCCGTGTGGTGCAGCAATTGATAAAACTCCCGTAGGAGACCTCCCAATCTTTAGAACAAAGATTTTGGGGATGGTTATCTTGCTCACTACCATAAAGTTGGAATTTCATCAACAACTTGCATTTTTATTATAGTGGGTTGGAATCCTTGGCTTTAGGCGTTCCCACTTAGGTCGTTCCCATAGGGTGAGTACTTTTTCCCACTACCGCAAGCCTTCTAAAGGATTTAACAAAGTGTAAATAACATGAAGTAAAAGTGAATCTGGCACTTTGGTCACCCAGTTGAGGGGAGAGCATAAGCCTAATCACCACAAGAACAACATATAATTTTTTATGTTTTAATCCCAAAAAGAAATTTTCTAATCTATGTGAAGGTGTTGCTTCACATAAATCATGTTTGTTCTTTTTAACTTGTACTATAAAAATGCGGTCACTATCCAAGGATTGATAAATTTGATTTTAAGAAAACAAAAAAGTGGCTACCCTAGGATTGATATATTTTAGAAACCAAGAAATGACTATCCTAGGATTGATAAATTTGAGAAAACCAGAAGTGACTATCCTAGGATTGATAAATTTTAGTCCAACTGTGAAAAAAATTAAAAATTGGCCACGACCGCGTCGGATCCAAACTAAAATTAAAAAACTGTTGGAACAGTCCACTAAAGCACTATAACTCTTACCTAATGCGCTAAAACACAGAAGCGTCGAAACAGGACACCGAAGCGCCAAAATTTGCCATGGAAGCGCTAAATCACGCTTGCGCTGAAACAGTTGATGGAAGTGCTAAAGTTGAAAGCACTGAATTTTTTTACAAAAGTGCTATAGTAAAATGGAAGCGCCGAAATAGAGCAGGAAGCATTGTAGTTTTCCATAGAAACGCTATAGCATTTGACGAAAGCGCTAAAAGAAAACACGTCGGGAACCTGCGTGACACTTTCTAGAAAAATTGTAAAATTGGGGTTAATGCCCCATAGTGGGTGCCAAATTGTAAGTGTGGGATTAGGTGTAAAGCACATAACACACTTCTAAATAAGACATTATATCAAAGACAAAGCTAAATGAATCAAATCAAAGCAATAATCAATTGAAAGAATCATATTGTTCTCTATCCTCAAATATTTATTAAACCACTATTGCTCTCAAATCGTGAGTGCACTATGATTGTTAAAATGACAATTCAAAGAACAAGATGGATGATAAAACAATGATATGGAGCTAAATGGATAATACTAGATGATAAATGAATTAAACTAGCATGAAATGACATGAAACAGACAATTGAAGCTATAGGAGGTAGCCATGGTATGAAAGTTTGATTATTGGATATTGGATGCTTGATGCTTGAATTCCTACAGAGTAAGAGTGCATAAGTTAGATTATCTTGATCCTTTTCTTGGTTCAATGAGGCTGTATTTATAGCATTATTGGTTGTAGAAATGCATAGGGAAGGCATTGAGAGGCTTGGATTCAATCTAGAGGATTGAATAGTGAGATATGGAGGAGATTGAGAGAATTTTGGTGATTGTCTCTACCCATGAAAACACCAGGCAAGAGAAGAGTAAGGATCAATGGAGGAGGATTGAGAGAATATTTTGGAATTTGTCTCCAATTTATCTCCAAAACTTCTCGTGAAGTTTCAAAGGATTAATTGTGCCATATTTTAGACATAGATTAGACATAGGATATCTAATTCATTTTTGAGAGAATATAGATGGAATATTCTTTATGCTTTTATTCAATTATTTTGATTTATTTAAATTAGAAAAAAAAAGGATAAATAATTTAATAAAACGAACTATAGAAGTTTTTTATTAAATTAAATAGAAGAATATGGCAATTAATCAATAAAGTGTTATAAACTTTATTTAATTAATTTAAGATTGGTGTGATAGAATAAAATAGGAAAATGATAATTAAATCCAAAAAAGTATTTAATTTTATTTATTCAATTAAGATGAATTTAAATGTGAACTATATAAATAAATATTTCTATTTATTCAATAGTAGAGGAAATTAGGATAATTAATTAAATAATTTGTATTTAATTAATCGGATGCTCGAGACCAATTTTAGGTGTATACAAGGATTTGTCAAGAAAACTCTTTGATGATGATCATACCTTCCTCCTTGTAAATGAGATTACTAAGACCTTTAAAGATGTCATCCTGAAGAAAGTGGAAAATGAAGAATTTTCAAAGACATCAATGCACCGCTTGTGTGATGTGGAGCTCTCTCTAGACAACCTCAAAATGCATTTGGATGAAATTTTTGAATAATTCAACTAGTTGGTTAGGGTTTTTCGTTGATTAGATCTCCTCTCCCATCTATAAATAAGAGAGGATTCTATTTTAATTGTTACCTTTTATCTTATGCAATGAACTATTGTCCAATTGTGAAGAAAATATTAAAACTTTGATTTCATTTTTCTAAATCTATTTTTGATAAATAAAGAAGTAAATTTGCACACAAAACTTTGTGTTGCGAACAATTATCTTGTTATTTTATTTAATTCACAATGTTTAGTAATTGAGATCGAAGGAATTTTGAGTAAATCTATGTAGACTTTGAGCTACACCCATTCCTTGAAATTGCGATATTGTTGATGTTATTGGTGAATTCTCTATAAGAATTTGTGCTTATTTTTGTCTCTCAAAGTTACACCCTTGCTAAGTTATATAACTTATCAATTTGGAGGAACATGGTAATATTCCTAGGTTGTGGGTTACCTAAACTTGGAATGGACCCTCGAAGAAGGCTGGATCCTAATGTACTCACCTAATTAACTATTCTAAAGACTTGCAAAGGAAAAGGGTAAGAAAGAAACATAAAATGAAAAGATTAACTCCTAAGGTGATGCACCAAAACACTGATTAGGACCTATAAAACAACTTACATACACATTTCAATGAATGATAAGCTTTCACATACACAACTCACTCTTGTATGTTTCTTGAATAAGTGTTTCATAAGGTCTTAATCCAAAAATTTTAGAAGGAAATAAATTTTGCAACTAGAAGCATTTGCATTCTTAACATAGCTTATAACCTACAAAATGCATGCTCTTCTACAAAAGGTGCTAACATGAGACAAAACTACAAGGAAATAGATAAACTTCACAAGTAATCTCATCAATAAAATAAAATGCACACAATAAAGCAGAATATGAGAAGGCAAAAGAAGTCAACTTCATTGATATTCAAGGTACTCACTGGTATACATGCCAAAAGAGTTACAAAAATATATTGTATATCTCCCAAGGACTCTAAAAATTTGCTAAGTAAAGTTAGAGCATAATCAGTTTTGTTTACAAATGAGTCAACAATCGACTATAACCATCCTCCTCTAGGATCCACCAAAATAGGACCAAGAAGCTTCTTGGTCATATGCAGCAATAAAGCCAAAAATATAGATCCTAAATCTCCTCCAAAAAGGCTCCAAAATGAAGAAATGGTCAATCCTTGACCCTATCCATCATAAAGGCATCAAAAATTGCTATGAAATTCTCTCCAAGTGCTTCAAAATTGAGTCAAATCACTCCTATATTTCCTCCCCATGTTTTCCAACCTCCTTCAACCTCCCCTACATGCTTGAAAAATCATAAATTACGTGTAACCATCTCCTTTGACCATATTTTGAAGGTAAATGTTTATCCTGAATTATATGCAACATTAAATAAAGTGACTCATAATTTTATCACTTCAATAATGTGCTTACATTTTCAAACTAATGGAAAATAAAAACATTTGGTCCAATGTGTTTGAAAAAAATATTCAAAAGGCATCTTTGATTTGGTCTTTCTTAACCAAGGCATAAAATATAGAACATTGGGCAATAGTCAATGTTGAAAAAGTTTAAAACAAAGGCTAAAAGCCCTTGGTTCTATCATCCAACATTTAGGGTTAAATAAAACCCTAAAAGAAACCTGAGAGCATCACTTTACACTTCCACTTCATTTTTTTCATTCTAGAAACTTTGCTCCACTCGTGCCACCATGGACTTGAAATAGAGGGTCGATGTTTTGATATTGTCTGACTATTGAGATGTAGGTAAGTCACTGTGTGTGAAATCTTACTTTCTTTTCCAATTACCTCAAGCTCGATATTTTAATTCTATAATGAGAATGTCATTACTTTCCTATGAAAATTCCCTTGGTTGTATGATGCTTTCATTTTTTAAAACCTTTTTTAAAAAATGATAGTTAAGGTTTTACATTTTTGAGATAAATATTTTCATTCAGTGTTCTTGGCCTTTCACAAAAATCATGGTATTGGATCATGAAGAGAACCTAGCTCCAATTATGAAATCAATTTCCTCAAGCTCCACCCATAATCTACTCTTTGATGACCTAGTGGAAGATACCAATGGTAATTCTAGAAAATCCACTAGCTTCAGCTGCATCAATAAATTTTTGCTGCAACATATACTCTTGGCTCAAAGGATATTCATCCATATTACTCTCAAAATACTCCTTCATCAGTGTCATATTTAGTTAAAGGCTTGCCTAAACACTCACTATGGTGACTGAATGAAACTCTTGGCATCACTCTATGTAGCATAGAACTTCCCTATTGGTCATTTAACTATCACAAAGATTATTATCTAGGTGACATCAAGGCTATTCTATGGAAACCTTGATCATGAATGTGCTCTTTAATGTAGACTTTGACATTGTTTTAATATATTCTAATTGCTCCTCTACTCCATGCACTTTCTTTGTATAAAATCATTCTAAGTTCATTTATCTTACACAATGGGTTCATTTCTCTTATACAAAAGCTTCTCTATATTTCCATTTCATGAGTGAAATGAACATGTACTACATGGTTTTAATGTATGATGCATTCACAAATAATGCTACCTTTGCATTGTATCTAAAACTTGTTTTTCCTATAGAACACATGACTCATTAGGAATAGGGACCCTCTATATTTTTCCCTATCAAGTCATTTCGTGGCTGACTCATTTCGCATGCCCCTATTTTGGTGTTTGTAATGGTCAACAGGTTTCTCAAGTCTCATCTTAGGTTGACTATGAAGTTCCCCTCAAAATTTTTTGAAGTTCTGAGGCTTCCTTTACAAAACCTTCCGATGTCGTCCATGGGGCCTCTCGAACTTGAACTATCAAGATTCCCATCTCGAGTTTCCTTGTTTGTATTTCCTTTTCATATGGCTTTCAATCTGCACCTCCTTCACTCCTCGAACCCGGCTTCAAGATTTTTTTCTGGTGACTTGTGTATAAATCGGCATTCCGTTAGGCCTCTCGGGTTTACCTTCTCAGGTTTCCTTTTGGTCTTTATCATTTTAGATGATCATTAGCCAACGTCTTTCAACCCTCCTAACCTTGGTTCCTACTTGACCATCGTCTTATTACTTACAATTATTTTGGACGACATTTCCCTAAAGTCACTTTGGACCTCGAGCTCTAGACTTCTTGTTGCTATCCTTAATTCGAAACAACCAACCTCACCTGTCGTTGTACCTACATTTATTAGAGGTATAAATATTGGGTTTGACATGTCATTTTCACATGTTAGGGATTCTAGAGAAGCACAAGGACATCACCCCTTTCATGCCTGAGCCATCCTTCACCATTCTTTGAGGATCCAACAACGTCATTCTTCCGGTCTATGAGGTATGTTTTTTGTCCAACAACCTGCTGCGTCTTTCCATGATTTAATGTTTAAATGATAGAAAAGAAAGAGAGAATTTTTGTGAATTTGATGGAGGGAACACATTGCCAACAAACCCACATGCTAAAATCTCCAAGACATCCCTCCCATGCTTAGAAAATCCAAGTCAGAACCTCATCTTCCCATCATTTTTATTTGAACGGAGCGACCACGCCCTTCGGGCCTGAGACCTTTGGTTGTCATTACAACTTTAGACAACAAACTTAAATTAAACAAAGAAGCCTCCCGCAGGTTCCGACATCCAGGATTCTGCCTTTCAATTGTTGCTTCACCTTCACTATTTCAAAAGGCATTCTTACCTCGCCCATCTACGTCTCGGACCTTGACTCATCATTTGATGTGAGACCTTCAATGAGGCCTGCACTTTTGAGTAGCCTCGGGGCTTGATCTGTGGAATTTCATTTGTAGGCCGCCTCTATCATTTTTCCGATTCATTTCACCTATCGAGTGACGGTCTTCCGGCTCCTAGGTCTCGAGTGCTTCCCTACCAAATTGTTTAACAAAAATTTATAAGTTATTTCTTTATTCGGACTCTACCCCCGGGGCTTCTACTATCGGACTTTCATTTCGTCTTGATTGTCCTGAACAACAATCTGAAACTGTACTTTTGAACTCTATACCTCAACATCCCAATCTCCGCTAATTTTTGGTAGATGAAGTCACAGGGATAAATCTCTCCTCGGATCCGGACCGCCGAGTGGCAGGTCTCGAACTTCCATCCTGATTTTTCAATTTCTTACAACTATCACGTCGCGGCCTCTAGGCCTTCACGGGTTGGGATCTCAAACCCAGGAACTCCTCTAGAATGTCATTTCTCTGATGTTGTTTCAAACAACTAACACTTGACAGCCTTCCCTTGGTCTAACGCCAGATGCCTTAATGGTGACCTAAGTGACCTCCAATCTGAAAATGAACAATAACCCACGTGCTAAAATGTGATCACTTTCCCCATGGACCCTTCATTATCCAAATCCAAGGTTAGGGGAAGTCATATGGTTCTTCCTACTCTGTTCGCCCTCCAAAACAACATTCTAACATGGGAAGTTCGGCCTTTGGGGCCCCAGTCATTCATTTTCCTTTTGGAGAACCTTCAATGATAGATTCAATTAAGTGATGGGACATTTGAATGATATATTATTCAATCTAACTTTTTTTGCAGGGATTTGGCTATCTATTTTTATCGTCTTGCTAATATTGTACTTAATGTTGGCCTCCATGTGTAGGATATATGGAATCAGGTGCAGAAACCTCAGGAGTAGGAAAGGACAAAGGAAAGAGAAATGCCAAAGCTCCTCGAGGGAACGAGGATAAAGACCAAATGAAGTACCAATTCCAAGGAGTGTCATTACACTCCAAGGTCACAGCCAAGTGGAAGGACATCACTAAAACAAAAATTGGGTTTCCCTTCCATCTTGATTGGCCCTAAGCTGGTAATGGCCTGCACAAAGGCATATCAGCTAGAAACAAAGACTATTTTTGATAGGGATGGAAATGTCTTGGCCGACATGTCACCATCAGGAATAACAGAAACCTTCCACATTCTTGTCTTTAGAAAGATGGATTTTGTGACTATTCAAGAATGTAAATAAATGTGGGATGAGGAGCCCATAAGATGCAAGAATCTTATAAATCAGTATTGGCTAAAGGACAGATGGGGTAGCACTACAAAGGTTCCCCAGGAACTCTTTCATAGCAAATTTTTTTAGGACTACCATGATTTGATCTTCATTCTAAGTAGAGTAATGGGCCTCCCTTATTTTTAAGAATGGATGGTTTATTTCATTGAGAATATTCTTGATGGAAAGGACACTACGTTCTACTGGGGAAGAATAATTAGTGACCGCTTTCATGATCAATTTATGAGCATCAAGTAGACAACCAAGTTCTACATGACCTCTTACCTGGTATACTCACTGGTTGATAAGAGACATTATAATGGGTTATTCAAAGCTCCAAATGAAGTGTCTGGTAGAGAAATCAACGCTTTCAAAAACTATGCTCAATTGCATTTCATAAATTTCAAAAGGGATTATTGCAAATTAAATGATGCTTTCATAGGTTACATCATTAGGTTGCTCGAGGGAGATTTTGAGAGAAGGATCTCCCATAGTACTTGAGATTTTCTAAAAATTTATGCCTTCCTATTTATCCAGTACCCCAAGTTCACATACATCCATGCCTAGGGCTTCTCAGAAAGGTCCAACAAGCTGCCTCGATACCCTAATGACCAGGTTATATTTTTGGAACTCTCTTGGAAGCCACACAACATTAACACCATTCTGAGTAGCAAGCATCTAGCAAGGATCCCTTATCCCCTTACACTCGGCCAAGGGATGTATGAGCTTTATACTTCCCAATGCACCTACAATTCAGAGAAGGAACTAGCAGAATATCACTTCAAATATCACACGGTCAAGCCATGAATGGACCCATACGATCATGTTAGAAAGGCAATCAGACAAGAGTATGCCCACCTCCACAATTTTAAGGATTTCTAGGCAAATTGTAAGGATGACCTATAGTTGCGGCTAAGGCACTATATATGGATGATTGCATACTTTGTGAAAAGGGTGAATTTTTTTCGAGTGCCCGATCAGCTTGAGGAAGATTAAAGCAATATGATCAACCCTAGGTACAAAACCATCGCAAATCAACCACTACCAATGATTGATTGGGATGAGCCAAAGGCTAATTACCTCAAAATAATTCCTAGGCCTATTGAGGCTCGAATGAAGGCATGGAAAGATAAGCAAGTTGCTCAATTAAAGTAAGGAAGGTTTGTCTTGACATTCAAGGGGCTCGAGAGCAACCCAAGTAGTTCAGGTGGTGGGGCAGCTACTACATCAATGGGAGAAACATCTAATTCCCCTCCCTCAGTTCATTTGAGGAAGAGAAAGGAGATTAAAATGCAGTAGTCTAACCCAAAGGTGTATGCTAGGAAGGCCTCAGAGGGTGAACCTCCCAAGAAACACAAGTGAATGGATAGTGTCACTGAAATTTCGGTAATCCAAGAAGATACACTCCATGAGGGAGAGGAGATGGAGGATTTTTAGCCAAAAAATTTGCTTATTTTATCTGTTACCGCAACCATTACTATTACCACCACTCCTATCCAACACATAGTAGTTGCATCCTCTCTTCCTATGGTGGAAATTTCCATCCATCTTGCTTCTACTTCTCCCATCTTATAGGTAGTATCGATTGATTCATCCTTCGCCACTACCTCTCCCATTTCTTTATCTTCCATGTCTCCTTCCTTTTCTCTTCCTATTTCCACTACTGTGACCGTAATTCCTACCCTCACCCTTCTAGAGTCATTCATGAAATACATGTAGAATGTTCCCTTTGAGCTCTCAAGAATGTTTGCAAATCTGAAACTACAAGTTGTGATGGCTCAAGAAATAATTAGTATGCTAGTTCCTCCTCCTCCTACCGAGCCACCAACAATAGAAGCCACCATGCAAACTTCTGAGGAGTTGGATCATCGACAACAAGCGGAATCAGCTAAGAGATTGGAAGAGGAGGAATTTTATTATCATGAACACCCAATATACAAGCATTGAGTAATCAATGAGGTCACCAATAAGTACTCCAATGATGAGAGTGAAGATGCAAAGATAATTGAAGAGACAGCTGATCCCAAGCTCGATGCTGAGTGGGAAAAGAAACTCAAGGAGATTAAAGACAAGGAGGTTGAAAGACATCCTATTAGTGAAGAAGAGGTTGTTGTCATAAGGATAGAGTGTGATAAGTCTCCAATGAAAGAATAGGACCATGCACCTGGGCATAATGAAGGCGTGTTCCTTCATGAGGGGCAAGAAGGTAAGGAATAGGATAAATCTTTGGGAGAGACTAAAAACTATGAGAATCTAGAGATTGAGCAACCCGAGGCACATGAGTATGACGAAGAAGGGGATATTGAAAAATAAGGCAAACCTAATGAGCGCTTACCTTCCAAGTCCCCTATCAAGCACATAGTGTTTCTACAAGACTCTAATGAGGAGTACATGAGAACATCATGAGAGGACCTCATTGAAAAAGCAATTGAAGTCAGAGAAGAAGAAAATGGGTATTAAGAGTAGTTACCTAAGCGAAATGATGGATACCTCTAGATCCAGGGCCATACAAATAGCTACATCAATGGCAGGAGAACAAGGAATAATTTATAACATATCCACCATTGAATTGGGAGTGGCCACTAGGGAATAGAAGGTTTATCATCTCTAAGAATCAATCACCACAATGATGCATCTCATTCAGTAGGACAAAGTTTTGAAGGAGGAGCTTAAGGCATAGGTGGTAGATCTGATAGCCTATATCTAACAATGGTCATCCAAAGAAGAACAAGCAACTACATCCTTGGCCCTACCATAGTTGTTGTCAAAAGAGAAAATCAACAAGCTAGAAAAGAGAAAGAACTTGGAAAAGACCATGAAAAAATTACTTTTGGAAGGTCTTGGATATTAGGAATACATGAATCAATCTTGTTTTTTGAATAGTGAACAAGTTCTTGGAAATGAAAACATCTCTTGAAGGTACAAGGAGAATCTTCATTGAGTTCCCAAAGAAGTATGGGGATTCTTATGCAAAAATTGAGGCTATCCTCAAGTTTCCAAGTGAAATTTGGGAAAAGGAATTTTCCATCAAAGATGATAACCATTGGCTGATGGATGTGTGGAAATGAGACTTCGATCATCAAAAGGAAAGGTTAGAATAGGTACCTGAGTTAGTAAATATGGATGTTGAGTGGGCCAAGGAAACCAAGGAATATTGGTTCCAATACCTGAAGCTGATGACAAGGTATGAAGTGCCCATTGTCAAGATCAATCCATAAAGTATAAAGCCTCACTTCCAAAAGAGGATGGAAGATGGGATGTTAGCTGATATTACTATAGATTTCATAATCCTTTCTGCTCGAGCTTTCACCCAATCTGAAATATTGAGATACCACGTCACCAAGTATGATGAGGACTAGGAAAATCTTGTTAACAATTCCAAAGAGTGGAGCTACCAAGTGTTGAGATCTAACATCATTGAGGTTGACAAGTTTTGGTCGGTGATCTTAAAATTCATGGAGTATGCAGCTTCGAAGAAGCAAGAGGGCAACCTTGTTATTGATGAATAATTTCTAAAGGAATAGTTGTAGCAAAGAGAAATCATCAAAAAGATGAAAATGCTACAATGCTGCCACTAGAAGACAAAACAGGGATATGGACAAAATTTATTTTAAAAATGTAGTATATTGGGGGGTAGCTAGAACCCTATTTTGCAGTGAATTGTGGCCACAAAAAATTAAATCAATCTTGGCTGCATGTTCTACTTTTTGGACACTAAAAATAGGGGGTCTCCTCTCATTTTCAAGAAGAGTTGAGCTGTTGTAAAGGCATGTTGCAGAAATTGCAATAGAAATACATTGATTTTGGTGCATTTTTGGATTTCTTCTCATGTTTCATGATTCTTCTCTCATAGTTGGATGATTTAGTTCAATTTTCTTTGTTGTTCTAGTTTCCTTTAGTTAGCTTTGGTAAATTTAGTGATTTTTCCTGGTTATGAATATGTCTGCTATGTAGATGCCCTCCTTGTCCATACTTTTGGTTGCTTGTTGCTAGTAGATGGTTGTGTAAAGCTAGTCTAGACCTTAATTTGAAGTTTCTTTTAAATCTTTACCTTTGTTCAGGCATAAGTATGTTGAATGAATGGTAAAATATTTGTAGTTCTTAGAGGATAGTACAAATTTCATGAGACTGTGAGATTTGTGGTTAAGTGGAATTTTGTTCTAGGGAAGTTGTCCATAGTAGAGACCTCTATGATCATTGTTCATTGGTAGTTGGAGGTCTAGGAACCCTCTCTCTTCCCTGCCCTTATTTTATTTTTTAAGAAGTGACCTATGCTAAAGTTCATTGCGCATTGTAAAGCCAAATCTCAAATCAAAATTGAGTTTGAAATTTATTTTTGAACCTATAGAAAACATACAATAACTTCCCAACATCAAAAGCTCTATTTTCATATATGATTCCCCTTCCAACTTAACTCATGTAAGTCTGACCTGTGACTATCAGAAAAATCACAACAAACATCAACTGAGGTATTCTATGCAAGTCATCACCTAACACCCAAGAGACCTGGGGTTATTTTCAGAAACTTGTTGGATATTTCCTTTCAAGAGAGGTGATGCACCTATGCATTACCTATGTTGAGAAAGTATGCAAAAACACCCATCAACAAAATTTAGCAATTGTCTCCTTGCATAATTTCCTTAAACTTCCATGATATCTTAAAGACTCGTGATTGGTTATGTGCAAAGTCACTAAAAGGGATATTGTTGAAGCTCATTATCATCACTTTAATGGTACTCTATCTTTTATTTACTCATCCATGTGACTCCACTGCATCAAATCATTGTGAACAAACTTGGGAATTTTGTTTCTCATTGTTTCGATTGCTTGCAGCTACATGGCCTTTGGTTGCAACATGACTATAATGATGATCAAGACTCATGGACTTACTATATCTACAACCTAAACACATGCATTTTTTTTGTCCAAATCTGCACCATGTTTCATTCTATGACATTATACAAATAGATTCTCCTTAAAACATGGAATACCCTTAAAAAAAAGAATCCAATCACAAAACTATTTCCACCATGACTGTCATCTTTGACTAATGAGTTGCAATCAAAGATATTTTTCTATTTAATTATTTGTTATCCTTTGATGATGCCACTTTCATGTGATGCCATGCACTATGTACTGCATCATGAAGTCTACTTTCTTAAGTGTATCCTTCCATTGCAGGATGCCTTTTGAATAATCTTTATATGACAAGTATTCATCTTCAATATAAGGATTGACCTTTATACTCCAATTCAGAAACTATGTGTCACTTATGATAGTGAACTACTAGCTCACTACCATGAGTGATGTTTTCTTGCTCCATTGATGGAAAGTGAGAAGAATTACAATATTACCCCTCTTAAAACACAAGAGGGCAGCATGTGGATCTGAACCCTTGTGGGAGCCCATTTAATCCACATGTTGTGATCTCAATTTAAAAAAAATCAACAATAATCATTTCATCTATACCTACACAGTGAACAAATAGGTTAGATAAAATAGAACATATGATAGATGTTTATGATAACCTTCTATTTTCCTGAACATCTGTGATATGTAGACTATTTCGATGCTTTATGAAAATAGAATATATGTTTTTAGATTTTTCATATGTAAATATTTGTGATCCTGATCTCTAACCATTGTTGTCTTGAGGTGGAAAAATGACTTGAATTTTATCCTTCTCAACTACACCGTCATGCTTGGGTGCAAGCATCACCATTTTTTCTTTGCTGCCTTCTATTCTAACTAGATGTTTGACTAGACATCCCCTTGAAAAGACAAAACTGGAACTACTCTTGCTAGTTTCAAGCTTGAAAATTGATTCTTCACCATGAATTTTATTTTTGTAAATAGTTAGTTAAACTATTTTAACTTGAGACAATGTTGGTTTTCATTCCTTGCGACATTCTTCACAATTTTCTTCTCAAAAAAGTGGTAACTTGACATCAAGCTTGGAACAAAAATCCTCAATAATGTTTTTAAAAAAGTCTTCCTCAAACCCTTAATTTATTTTCTAAGCCATAACATGTCCAATTTCATAATTATCTTCTTTAATATTTGTAGGAATATCAAAAATCACACCTCCCTAATTCTCAACTTGCTCAATTCGACCAATATTCTTATGTAAATTAATCCCTTCACTTTTTGAGACAAGATTTTCCTGATGTGTTCTTTCGTGGACCAACACCTTGCAAGAATAACATTCATCATTCTACTAGTCAAAACTTGTTGATGATGTTATTAAAGGCACATTTTGTTCAATATCGTCAACAAATAATTGAGGCTCTGCAAATAAATCATTCTTTAGCTCACCATTATTGTCACCTATTTTTTCCTCAACCTCATTTTGTTCAAAAAAACCAAGAAAATCATCCAAATAATTATTTAGCACTTGTTTCTTTCCTTCTTGCTGTCCTAACTGATTAAGCTCGTCTCTTTCTTGCCACAAGTCTATTTTTTAATTTTCTAGCTCTTTTTCAAACATAACAATAGCTAAAATATCTATTTATTCCTCTATAAGAACCTTTCTTTCATGATCTACAACTTGATCATTCTGAGAAACCGAAACATCAATGGGTGTGTATATGGATGGGTTGATTATGCTTGAACAAGAAGTTTGATTTGAACAAAGTAGAAAAGGATGTTCAAAGGGCTAATCTTGAGGATTAATTGGTTGAACTTGTTCAATGCTAGAATTTTTAAATGAAGAAGGACCTTTGAAGCTAGGAATATGAAATTTGGATGTCTTATGAAGCTAAAGAGACTTACTTTGTTTGAAACTTGGTATCTTGAACTCAAGCACTGCTTCCTCAAAAAATGGATTTGGAAATGTGAGATATTATTGAACTTCCAACTCCTAGGAAAATAAAAGCTTCTTCTCTTCTTCATTTTCCACCAACTCCTTTACAATTTCTTCCTCATGTTTCCTTTTCTTTCCCAACAACTAATGTTCATGAAGATGGGCATTGTAGGCCAACTTCTTCTATTGTAAAGAATATTCTTGTTTCCTCTTTATCTCATTTAGTTACTTGGTCCAATAAATCAATATGTTCTTGATATTTGCAATCTTTGTTTGTTCATGGGTAAGTGCAGAAAGATGGGTCACTATTTTATGGCCAACTTTTTAAAAAAGTTTTAAAAGGTCATAACACGAGCGCGTTATAAAATTCTCACATAATGGATTGTTGTGTCAAGCTTGATGCTCAGCCACAGTGATCTCATAAAGTGAGCACATCATAACATGAGTGCATCATAATCTGAGTGCGTCATAATGCAAATGCATCATATTGCAAACGCGTCATACTACAACCGTGTCATAATGCAAGCATGTCATAATGCGAGTGTGTCATAACACAAGCACGTTATAATGCACTTGCGTTGTTGGTGTTTTAATTTTCCTAGCTAAGGCTCTACGATTCCCTAAGAGGTAGCCAACCTCTATATTCAAGAACTAACAAACTTAGTGGTGAACTAACAAGACTTAGTCAAAGACTGAGATCTCCTAAACTTTTGGCTATGTGAAACCAAGGAGGGTTTTCCTAAGTATGTTCATAAGAATTTTTTATGACCTCGTAAGAACACTTATTCATACAGATACAATCCCCACTAATGAAATTAGATAGAAATTATCCTGGTTGTGGAAAACCAAAGATTAATAACAATTATCTTAAAGCAACGAGACTGAAAATTTAAAGTAAGATTTGAATCTCTAAAGAGATAAGGTTTGATATTTTAGATTGTTTAGATTTTGATCCACCATGCTTTGAACTATAGCCATATAGTCTCAAAAAAGGAATCCTGAAGAAATTACCTAGTGCCTCACCCATTGGGCAGGAGTCAGACAAAAAATAATCCAGATATCATGGACATATCACCATAATGATTTACACTATGATATTTTCAGTTTTCAAAACAATACTCCTTAAGGAATCTTGAATACAACATCACAAATCTGTAATTCCTTTTCAAGAAATTTGATTAACTCATTATGTTAAAGCAGGAAAATGAAGAACACACTCAAATAAACCACTGAAGCTGAATGAATATCTCATTAATAAACTCTTTCAAAACTCATGACATGAAACTAGGAGAGAAATTGTTCTAAATATTTTCATTTATTGCTTCAACATCTATTATTACATAAGCAAGGCTTGCTTGTTTTATAATATTCCTACCCTAGAAAAGAAATACTAGTTAATATCCTCAAAAAAACCTAAAGTAAACAAATTGACTGTACATGTACTAAGCCTTAGGATACAAAATATTTGACCCTTAAAAATGAGCCATAAACTCTCCTTTATAGAATAGGAGAGCAACAAGCATTGGGCTCCATTGTTAATTTCAAGAATGAATTTCATTCAAATGAAATGAAATTTGAATTCACATTTCAAAAATATTCCTCATCATTAGAAATAATAGTATATGATTTGATGAATAAAAAATGGTTACACCTAGTAATCAATCGGAGAAAAAAAGAGTGTGCCATGCACGTGCACGTCCATATCCACAAGATGAACCAATAAAACACCACCACCCATGAGAAAAACACACCACCCACCAACAATCATTTAGTCAACACACAACCTCGGTAAAGGTGACCGCTTCTGATTCTCGCTTCAGTTTGAAACAGAACCACCACTCTCTTTTTCCTATCAACACAAGCACTAACCCCAACAACATGACAATTCCATTGTATTTATTGGTGAAACTGCAAGGACCTCTTCGTTGACACCCACAAGCTCAATCATGGCTGTAAGATAGAAATGATAGTCCAACTTAGTCTTAGACCCATCGCCACCAGAGCTAGAAGAGAACATGACATGGGAATTTTATCACCTAGACCACTTGCTTACACCTCGTGCACTTACTTCAAGAGAAATAGGAACATATCATTCCTCTTCACACTGCAAATTCCTCATGCCTACTTTGGAACTTCAGTGCACCTTGAACTTATCCATTGAAGATGGACAACTCAAAACTTCAAACAAATTCACTACCTGCAAACAAATCAACTCAAAATGCAATGATAATACTGAGAAATTCAACAGGTATTTATAGAGTAAAATGGTGCAGGGAATATTAATTTCCCAAATTCTTGTATGAGCATGTGAACAATTAGTGGTTGATGTTCCCACCTCAAAATTATTCCAATCGTACAACCCATTATTGCATTTATCAAGAGGATACCGCTCACACACAAGGAAATCAAGAGAAAATCTATTGAAAAACCCATGCCTTTAATGAAAAAAAGTTGCAGAGCACAAATAATCCTCAAACGGATAAACAGTAACCCTTTGAATTTGAACCGTTGATGTGGAACAGACCTAACAAGTCATACAACTCAGATCAATTCAATGATCATTGAAAATCCACATCAGTACGTGGGAAAAACCACAACCAATCAGAACACATGAAAATAGGAGGTTGCAATCGGGCAATAGGCCCACCTAGCCCTATTGTTTCAAGTGCCAGGTCACATGTCACCTTTTCGCAAACCTCGCGGTACTTTTGGAACATTTACTTTGATCGTGTGAGGCTTGTGAGGGATGGTCATCATTAATCCCTGTCATTAAAATATCACTAGTGAAATGACACCCACTTGTCACTATTGGCGCATCGGGAAAAGGCCCCACTCCTCTATATATGACAGATGGAGGCATCTCGTACCACCTATGTGACATCAACAGGAAACCTGTGAGGTTCGCAAGGAACGATCCAGATCAAAACCCGTGATCGGACAATTTTTCAAGCTACATAAAATAAAACAAATACACTAGTGGGGCCTGCTAGAAATTTTTTTGATGGATTTAAAATTTAGGCCCAAGTTTCAAATAGGAGACGAATATGTCAAGTGAAAGGGTTTGGTAAGAGCATGAAGGAAAGGCTCAGTTAGATACCTAAAGTGACCAGTAACCCTCAATCGCAAGTCACCATTAAAATATAACATGAGGGTTTTAAAAGATACCAATCAATCTTTCATGAGTGATCAAAACCCTAAACCTAAAATATTAGACCTCTAGTCTATTAAAAGTAACCAGTCATGCCCAATTTAGGTAGAATTTTGACAATTTTTTTAAAATTCCCATCAATGGCTTTGACTAGGGATGTACCCTTGCGAGCATAGCAAGAATTCAAAATCTTTGGTTTTGCATACCATACTACTGAATCACACAAGTGCCTTGAAAAATTTTATACTATGCTTGTTGATTGGAACTTGTGTATATCCAACTTGGTGGCCCTAGGCCACCAATCAAGAGAAATCAAATTTTACCCCTATCAAAAACAAAATTCTCTATTACCTGGAGTAAACCAAGTTTAAAAATTTCACCTCTTGATTCTTCTAAGTTACTGGAGTAATCAATATTCCTAGAAGTATCATAATGTTTACTTATATTCCCATGCATTTGATGTGCCAGCACCCCATTTCCAAACATTAATTGTAACATATGACCATAATGACATTTTACCTTACCCTATACTTGGTCATACTTCACAAAATACATACTCAATTGAGTTGAGAAGCGAAAGCATTCATAACTTATCTAGTCTACAACATCACACATCTTGGCATTATCATTAGCTTGTACATAGAATTGAAAACTTTCATATAAAATTGTGCATGTTACACTGACCCTCATAGCACAAAAAGGAGGACACATAACTTAGGGAATCCTCACCCTGGTGCTTTCCACATAAGCTTGGTTGCCAACATGTGTGTTTAGATTTTTTGGAACACATTCTGACACCATAGAGGTGGGAAAATTAAGTTACGTCTTTCTCCAGGAAATGTGTAAACACAATCATCTCAGGCCCCTCAATATACATCCCTTCTTGCAATCCTCCACCCATTCCCAAATGAAAACCTTCAAAAATAGAGTCAAGCACATCCATCTCATCATGGGTAATAGAGAAATAGCAGTATGTACTAGCCTCCTTATATTCAGTACCACCTGCTCTATGTGTTAATTTATAAGTGAAAATCTCAGCACAATCTGAAAAAGATTCACCAACAATGTCAGTGTCACCTTCATTATAAGCTAAAAAAATTTCACCAGCAATATCAATTTCAAAAGGTAACAAAAAATCAATATCAGCTTCATATAAACAATCAGGAAAATCAATAGTACCAATATTTTCATCAATATGTTGGTTATCTCTAGTACTATTCTTTTGATCAGATGCCTCATTGTCCTCAAGTTCCTCAACATCTATACAACAAACCTCTTCCATTGCCAGTATACCTAAAGTATACTCTAAAAATTTATCATTTGAAAGTTGTTCCTTCATTTGGAAACAAGTAAAATCATGAGGCTCCACATTTCCATACAACTCCAGTAAAAGGAGAGGCTCAACTCCATCCTCAGTAATGCAATCATCACTTCTAAAATCACAATCACTAGCCTGTAACAATATCTCAGTGACATGAGCATTACAATCAAGATAAGGAGAAACAATAGGTGTCTCACTTAATCCTTCATCATATTTCCCCTCAAATTCTTGTACAGTTATCCAGCTTTCTTCAAAAGGGTAGCGATTATCTTCATTTTGTGTTTTTACACCCTTGGTTGATTCTACAATCTCTATCCATTTAAGGACTTGGGCCAAGTTAGCAGGTTTCAATTCTTTTGGAAAAGCACTCAACCCTAGTTAATAAAGTCCACAAAACAAATAAATGCATTCAAAGTCATTAGGTTTGAGACCTCTAGTAATTTGTATTAAGGCATCCAAAAATCTCAAGAAAAACTCATATGGTGATTCTTCCTCTTGTCTCTTCATCTCATACAATTCTGGCACAAAAGAAGATTGACCATCACCATTCAAATTGGACTAGCTTTCAACTTGGATCTCATCATCATCACACTGTAGAGGTGGAGTTTTTATAGTTTTTAAAGCACTCTTATCATAATCAATGTTTTGTGCGACCAACTCTGAAATTTTACTAGCATGAGTGAGGCTAGGGTAGTCAATACGTGTAGCCAGATACCCTTTCATCATTGAGTATTTCATGTTTTTCTCAATCTCCATAGACATTTGATATGCTTGGTGTAGGTTTTTAGGTTCTTTATCTCTTAGTAGGTAACCCATCCTTTTGTCAAAAGCACCAAGATATACAACCAAGCATTCAACCTCAGTTGGTCTTATTTCTCTGGGGATTTCTCTTAAAGCTCTTGAAAATCTGAGATTAAAATATGGGATTATCTCCTCTTATTTTATGTGGATTCCCATAAAACATTTTCTTAATATGTTGGGATTGAATCTTTCACCAAATTGCTCAATAAAAAATATCACCAATGGATTCCATGAGTTAACAAAATAGGCAAGTAGATATGAAAACCAATCCTTGGAATCAAACCTTAAGGATTGCACAAACAACTTCATAATAAAATCCTTGTGACTAATTTAAGAATCCCCCATTACATCTACAAAATCTTGTATATTCTTACAGGTGGATTCTGCACTTTGCCCTATGTATTTAGGAAAATACTTCCTAATCTTCTTAGGAATTAGATAAGCCTAACCACTGACATCACTAAAAATAAAAGGCATATACATTTGAGTTACAAAACCCCTTGAAGGGCTTAATGAAACTTGTTCCTTTTGCATATTTATGTCTGACTTCTCATATGGGAAACCTCTTATACCCTTTAAAATTTATCAAAACAATACATGTGTACCAAACATTTCATTTACCATTTCAACCATTATTCCATCAGTGATTGAAATTATTGTTCCTTGCTTTTAGAAGTATGATACAATATAAACATGTTTCACAAGTTCTTTCCCATATTGCAATGCTAGAAGTATGAAAAATCTAATCATTGTTCCTTTCTTGATGCTAGAACATCTAATTTGGAACCATTTTTCATCCTTAATTACAAACACCCCTCACAATTTGGAATAGTGAATTTTTTAGATGTAATAAGAAAATGAAAATACCAACTAACTTTGGTAGTAGTTGTCAATATTCTCTCCCTGACTGTAATTATCAAATATCGGGGACTTTTTCTTTATATATCAACTGGTTCTTCAAATAGATTCACCACCTCTTCAACAAAGGACTGAATTTCAAAAGAAATATGAAATTCCTTTTCAAAGCTTGTCACATTTTGAGTCTTTGTCCACAATAGAGTCATACCTCAAATATTCTAACACCATGCCACTACCAATATCTTTCAAATCCATAATCTGTCACCATCCAAACTTAACATTCATATCCACTGAAATAACGATTCTGGATAGCCACCTCCAACTACTGTGGTTTCTCTTTTCTCTTTTTCTTTTAAATTTCTCAGAAGTTCTCCCCAATAAAACAACCATTCAACTAATGATTCGGGAAGAGAGCCTATTCCTTTGAGTTTAACCTTTAAGGTTACAAATAATATGTTAGTTATTCTAATGAAATTTATAACATGACTATCTGCACCCAAACCTCCTGAGGCCTCTTCCAGCAGAACACCACAAATCATAGGATTTTCAGGTTCATTTCAACAACCACTTCCCTCTAGGGTTGAAAAAATTTCACTATTTAAATTTAGAATGGAAAATAATTTGACTTTATGCAATGACTCTATAACAACACCATCTGCAACCAACACTTTTGAGTTTATTCCTCAGCAGAGTCTCCATTTTGTTGGTTTTTTAATTTTCCTAGCTAAGGCTCTGCGATTCCCTGAGAGGTAGCCAACCTCTATATTCAAGAACTAAAAAATTTAGTGGACAACTAATGAGACTCAGTCAAAGACTGAGATCTCCTACACTTTTGGCTTTGTGAAACTAAGGAGGGTTTTCCTAAGTGTGTTCATAAGAATGTCTTATGACCTGGTAAGAACACTTCCTCATAAAGATACAATCCCCACCAATGCAATTAGATAGAAATCATCTTGGTTGTGGCAAACCAAAGAGGCATAACAATTATCTTAAAGCAACTAGACTAAAAATTTAATGTAAGATTTGTATCTAAAAAGAGATAAGGTTTGATATTTTAGATTTTTTAGATTTTGAACCACCGTACTTAGAACTACAACCCTGTACTCTCAAAAAAGGAATATTGAAGAAATTACCCAGTGCCACACCCATTGGGCATGAGTCAAAACATAACCTAGATATCATGGACATATCACCATAATGATTTACACTATGAAATTCTCAGTTTTCAAACAATGCTACTTAAGGAATCTTGAATACATCATAGATCTATAATTCCTTTTCAAGAAATTTCATTAAATCATTAAGCTAAAGCAAGAAAATGAAGTACACACTCAAATATACCATTGAATCTGAATAAATATATCGTTATAAACTCATTCACAACTCATGACATGAAACCAAAAGAGGAATTGTTCAAAATATTTTTATTTACTGCTTCAACATTTGTTATTACATAAGTAGGGCCTACTTGTTTTATAATATTCTTTGCCGAGAAAAGACATACTAGTTAATATATTCAAAAAATCCTATAGTAAACAAATTGATTGTACATATACTAAGCCTTAGGATAAAAAAAATGACCCTTAACAATGAACCTGAAAATGTCTTTTATAGAACAAGAGAGAAACAAGCATCAATATCCATTGTTAATTTCAAATATGAATTTCATTCACAATGAAATAAAATTCGAATTCACATTTCAAAAATATTCCTCATCATTAGAAATAACAGTATACTGTTCGAGGAATAAAAAATGGTTACACCTAGTAACCAGTCAGAAAATAAAGGAAAGAGCATGCAACACGCGCACGTCCATATCCAGGAGAGGAAGCACCAGAACAACACCACCCATGAGCAACACACACTACCTACTAGCAATCATTCAATCAACACACAACCTCATTACAGGCAACCACTTCTACTTCTCGCTTCAGTTTGAAGCGGAACCACTCTCTTTTTCCTATCCACACTAGCGCTAACCCCAACAACACGACACGTTGTCATTGTAGTTATTGGTTAAACTACAAGGATCTCTTCATCAAAATCCATGAGCTCGATCATGGTCACAAGATAGAAATGATAGTCCAAGTTAGTCTTAGACCCATTGCCACTAGAGATCGAAGAGAGCACGACAGGGGAATCGCAGTGCCCAAACCACTTGCCCACACCTTGGGCACTCGCTTCAGGAGAACTAGGAACAAGTTTCTCCTCTTCACCCCGTGAATTCCTCGTGCCTACTCTGGCACTTTCGCACACCTCAGACTTGTCCATTGAAGATGCACAACTCAAAACTAAAAACAAATCCACTACCTACAAACAAATCAATTCAAAATGAAATGACAATATTGAGCAATTCTGTAGGTATTTATAGAGTAAACTGGTGCAAGGAATATTAATTTCCCAAATTCTTATATGAGCATGCGAAAGATTAGTGGCTGATGTTGCCACCAAAAAATTATTCTAAGCGTACAACCAATTATTGCATTTATTAGGAGGATACTGCTCGCACGCAAGGAAATTAGGAGAAAATCTATTGAAAAGCCTATGCCATTAAAGAAAATAAATTGCAAAGCACAAAAAATCCTCACACGGATAAATAATAACCCTTTGAATTTGAAATATTGATGTGGAACAAACCTAGAAATTTGAACGACTCAGATCTAGTCAATGATCATTGAAAATCCACATCAATTCTTGGGAAAAACCACAACCAATCACATCCCATGAAAATAGGAGGTTGTGATCAGGTAGCAGGCCCCACCTAGCCCTATTGTTCCAAGAGCTAGGCCATGTGTCACCTTTTCACAAACCTCGTGGTACTTTTCAAAAATTTACTTTGATCGTGTGAGGCCTACGTGGGATGATCATCATTAATCCCTATCATTAAAATCCCACTGGTGAAATGATGCCCACTTTTTATTGTTGGCGCATCGAGAAAAGGCCCCACTCCATATATGATAGATGGTAGAATCTTGCACACCTCACACCACCTAAGTGAGATCAATAGGAAAATTTGCGAGGTTCATGAGGAATGGTCCAAATCAAAACCCGTGATTGAACGGTTCGCCAAGCTGCATAAAAAAAATAGAATATATTGGTGGGGCCCACTGGAAAAACCTTCGGCAGCATAAAAATTTAGGCCCAAGTGGAAAATAGGAGACCAATAGGCCGGGTGAAAGGGGTCGGTAAGAGCATGAAGGAAAGGCTCTGTTAGATAACTTAAGTGACTAGTAACCCTCAACAAAAAGTCACCATTAAAATATAATGTGAAGGTTTTAAAAGATACCAATCAATCTTTCATGAGTGATCAAAACCCTAAACTCAAAATATCATACCTCCAGATTGTTAAAATTAACCAATCATGCCCAATTTAGGCAGAATTCTCATAATATTTTTAAAATTCCCATCATGTGTTATGACCTATTAAAATAAAAAAAAAGAAATCAAATTTGTTTTTGCTTGCAAATGTGTTTTTCTTCTTGCCCACGGTCAAAACCCCAATATTCCATGCTTGAATTCTAGGAGGAGGTAATTTAGAAAATTCTTAATCAATGATTATTATTTTATCACCAGGATGTTGCCCCATTGATGAGGAGGTCTTAGAGGTAAGGATTTTTTTATTTTTTTTGAATTTGTTAGCTTAAGGTTGTTTTTTATATTTTTTTTGAATTTGTAGGAGATGTTAATCAACCTACAAACCCTTCTCAAAATCATGAACAAGCACAAAAGCTACGAAAGGAAAAAAATCCTCAACAAGCACATCAAGAAGAACAACAAAAAAATCCTGAAGTTAATCAACCACAAACTTAATCTCCTCCACCAATCCCTCAACATCCTCCTAGCACTCAACAAAACTTAATGAGTGAAATCGAGAACAATATAAAAAAACTTGAGGATTTAATCAGGAGGTTGAACGATCCAAATGGTTCAATCATACAAAGAATGACCCTAGAAACTTCACTGAAAGAAATGTTAAAACATGTAGATTCAATGAGTAAACAATTAACTAGTTGGCATGATAGGAGGCAGATGGTTAGAGCTTATTACGAAGATAAATTATCATATAAAGCGGTAAAATATTTAAAAATTACAAAAGGTGATTTGTGCTCATTATTCACTAACCCATGTACAAATTAAAACATTACCCTCAATGTGAAGAGGTTTCCTATTCATTGGCTCCACCACCAATAGATTAGGAACTTTTTTTGGGATAGGTGGTACATGGTTTTTGATTACCCACCATGCAACAACTGTGAAGTCCCGCAGTTTTTCTTTAGGAAACTATATTGTGAGTTCATCTTGAACAAAATCCCAAATTATTTTGATATGAGGGACTTCTTGGGGAGAGTAGGGGGATCCGCACATGATAGACGCAGTGCATAGTCAGATCCTACATGACAAGGGAGACATACTCTCGCTAGGCTGCCTCATGAGAAGATTGTTATCCCTTACGTCATGAAGGAGAGTGTTGATGTAGAGACTTTGCAGGCCATCAAATCTTTGAAACAAAGTGTCATCCAGTATGTTTCCCCTATTCTACAACACCATCCAACGGAGTCTTCAAGTAGTGAGCTTCGATCCCATTTGTGTCAATCTTGTGGGTTGAATTGTTAATATGACCCCACCAACACTCAGGATCCATCTATAGCTATAGAGATGGAAAGGGCAACTAGCATTTTTCATCAGGCCTATGACATTGATACTCAAGTAAAAGTTAGCATCTTCATTGAATTTAATTTTATAATTTTGATTTTTAAATGAAAGATTAACTAATTTAGTTTTATGATTTTAATTAAATTGCAGGGTCACAATGTTGATACAGGATACACTAGTCGTAAACCTACTTATTTCTCATCTATGCCTACCATTGATGTATGTAACTAGTAAAAAATTATAAATTTATGACATGTTAATAGCATTATTTTATGAATGGTATTTTAATATGTGATTTTGGATGTTGAATAGACTAATATTGGAGGTTTCACGGGAACATCTCTCAGTGCTAGTGGATTTACACAAACCTAGATACAGGTAATAGAATAAAGAATTTGACTAATGAATTATACTTAACATATTTTTTTATTTTATATTCATATTGTTGATTACATTTCATTACACATCTTTCAAGCTCGAAGAATTACTTCACATTCCATAAATAATTACTATATGTTGATAGATGACAAAATTTCAACTACAATATAGTTGTTTAGAAAGTCAACATAAGAATTGATGCAATTACTTCACATAGCATAAGTAATAAGTAGCAGTATCTTCCAATTGAATTTGCTTGTCATGGCATTCCACGAGACCACTTTTTACTGAGGCATCTTTTCAAGATTTCACTACCTTTTCTATGTTATGGATGGGTGGAAGAAATATATCAAAGAAAAATAATAAGCAATAGCATAGACAAGGCAATGAGTTGTTTGAAAAAAATTCCTCAAAGAAATGTGGTTTGATGGTGATTTCCATCATCATGAGACCCAATTTATTTGAGGCACTTTTTCAAAAAACTCACCTCCTTTTCTATTCTACCACATTTTCCATACATGTCTACTAAAGTATTATTTCAAACAGTTTATTTGCTCAATGCTATGGCTAAAAACTTTAAAAAGGTACTTTCCAACAAACTATGGATGCTTGGATAAAATCTATCAAAGCATAATAGTAAGCAATAATATAGACAAGGTAGTTAGTAGTTTGAAAAAATGCCACGAATAAATGTAGTCTCATGGTGATGGAATGCCATCCCATCACCATAAGACCATATTTTATTGGAGGCATTTCTTGGAAGAGCTCACCACTTGTCTATGATACCACATTTTCCATACATGTGTACAAAATTATTTTATCAAACTATTCATTTCCTTGCTACTATGGATAAAAGACTAAAATAGGTGCTTTCCAACAAACTATGGATGGTTGGAAATTTTTATATCAAAGAATAATAGTAAGCAATAATACCATATAGAAGGTAATGAACTGTTTGAAAAAACTCCTGAAATAAATTCAGTTTTATGGTGATGGAATGCCATGATGTGCATTTGATTGTAATGTAATTAAATCACCATGAGACCCCATTTCTTTGAGGCATGTTTTCAAATAGTTCACTAACTTCTCTATCCCACCATAGTTATCATACATGTCTACAAAATAATTTTACCAAATGATTCATTGGCTTGCTGCTATAGGTAAGAGCCTAAAAAAATGTGCTTTTGAACAAGATACAGATAGGGAAAATAGTAAGTATGATAGTCAGAAATATATAGTCTAATATGTACTCAAAATTTTGTTCCTTATCTCATAAATTATAAGTCGTGATGTAGATCGCTATTATAGTTTTTGTGATTGAATAATTTATTGTTTTATTTTCAGTTGTTGCAAGTGGAAACACCTCCAAATATTCAGAGGGAAATGGGGATCGATGTTTCATCTACTATAGAATCCTCAATGGATCTAACAGGGGAGTTATGAGGCAAATTACTAAATTTCAATTTATATTCATTGTTATAGATGTTACTTAGTGAAAAATGAAGCCATTATTGATTCATAGTTTAAATTATATTTGGATGGTTTATACAGGGCTTCAACATGCCTTAGTATGGGAATTTGAATATTTCACTCATGCAGAGTGATCATTAGATGGCAATAAGTGATTATTTTGTTAAATATACCATTTTTTTAATGTAATTTCTATATACTAATGTCTTCACTTCTTATTGTAACAAATAAGACTTGACAAAGAACTAAACCCTAGGAGGAGGAGCAGGATAGCTCCTTGACTGCAGCATAAATGAGTGATAGATGTATCACCGATCGATAAGAAAATGGAAAGAGTTTATTTTGAGGGGATGGATAGCGATGAATTATGATTCCAGAGCCCTTTGTTGTATACCTATATGGAAATTTTGTACATATTTTGTATGGGATATATTTGACATTGTATGCCTATATGGAATTCTCATTAGCCTATATGGCTATTTTGTACCTATATTTTATACTTATATGAACATATGTTGATGTATGCCTACATGGATATTTGGTTAATCCAAATATTTTTATTGATGGTGTCCATATTTACATTATAAATCCATGGTTCAATAGATATGAGGTATGTGTATTTAGGTGTATACTTTACAACTTACGTGTATACTTTTTGACTTACATGTATTCCAATGTATACTTTGCAAATTGCGTGTTTTCATGTGTATACCTTGTATTCATGCATATACTTTCTATTAATTTGTGTCTACTATGTACTCATTTGTATACATCAAGGCTTATGCTTTTTTGAGTACTTGTGCTTCCCATATTCACATTTACATGCTTGACTTATTCACATGTATACTTATTAATTGGTTAGCCCTTGCATTGATCATTGATGCCCTTCATGGTTTGTCTTGAATATTAATTGATTGATGCTAAAAAACTTTATTAGTCGATCCTAAACAAATTCAATACTTCTAGGAATACCAGTAGAGTTACAAATTCCAAAATTATACAAATTGAAAAGAAAAGATAAACTATAAATAGATGCACTGATTATTAACTTGATAATTTATTAAGAATGAGTATAAAATATATCAAGAGATGATCCTTCTAGAATGGAAACTTTCAACTAGAAAATAGGCAAAACATTCCCAATACTTTGAAAGTAATAATCCACCCAAAATTGCAATGGGAGAGAAGTCATGAAGAGCAGGGAGGCCTTTAATTACCAATCAAAACTTTAATTGATTTCAACAAGCCTTCTATCTCCAAAACCCTAACTAGGGTGATTCCCTTCAAAACTTCACTATTTGTTGTAGGAATGTAGACCTAGTTTCTTGGACCTATCTCACAACTCCACTCTCAAACCTATTAACCAATTATATACAAACACCCTTTAAGGAATACCAAAAGATATCTCAAAATCTCATATAACTCTTATGAAAAAAATCCCTCAAAACGATGCTTCTACGTTGTCCCCTTAAGCCAAATAGGCCTAATTTACAGAGAAAATCTCCTCTAAAAAATTTGACAACCCCATACCTATGGAAATTCATTTACCATTCTATAAAACAATCAAATCTATAAATTTTATCCAGTTAACCACTCACTAAGTCCTCTTTATACAAAACCCTCATTTTTAGTAAGTTACAAAGGGGTTTACTGAAAAATCCCACTTCCCAACTTCTTTACACTTCACCAATGCATCAAAAATTCTTCAAATATCCTATGCATGCTTAATCTATCAAAAAATAATTTTTCCCCAAGATTTTTCCTCACCTACCCACCTTTAACCATCAAATTTCACTCAAAACATTCAAATTTGACAGTTTGGGCATCATGCCCAAACCCCCCCAAATGACCTCTCCTTCTCCCAAAACCATTCAATCAACTAATTCCTACTACATCGGGCACATTCCACTTAGATATAGGAGCTACAGTCTATGGAATGGGCCATAATCACATTTTTATGTCTTCAAAACCTTAAAATTGGAGTTTCAAACCCATCGACAAGGAAAACTCAATATGATTCTACAAACCCAATGGGAATGCCTCAAACTTAGTCAAAATGATAGATAGGACACTGAAAAAACAATTCAAATCAATTTTGAGTCACCATTAGGTAGTATAGGTTGTGCAATGAATTGCAAAATTAAAGTTGCACCACTTTGCAACTTTACAATGGTTGCATTTGAAATTTTTTCCATCAAGTGAAAAATAGACACCATGGGAAAATGACTCTAAGATAACAAAAAATGAGAGAGTTTATTGTAGAAGAGTGCAACGCAATCTCAAAGGCTCAAATGGAGAGTTCATAAGCTTCACAATTTTTGAGTAATATCCAATCAAAGATTGCTTCCCTTTTGCACTTTGGACCCTTAAGGGATCGATCCGGTTGAATGTAGCTCAGAGCATTTCCACATGTTTTAGTGTGAAAGAGGACCATGCCTAGCATAAACATACCTATTTGGACATGTTGGAACACTCTGGTTGGTCACTTGAGTTGGAGAACGAAAGTTGCACCACTTTGCAACTTTCAACTACTTGCATTTCATAACTTTTTCCACAACTAAAAATTCATCACCATGGGAAAATGCCTCTGAGATAGCAAGAAGAAAGAGAGGTTATTCTAGAGGGGCCCAATTCAAACCCATAGGATTAGATGAGAAGTTTCGAAGTGTTGGAAAATGTGCCTCAATTTACTGGCTTTGACCTCTATTAAGGGCTTGATATTTTTTTTCCCTTATCGCTTTAACGTGGTGTTCTCATTTGGTCAGCTTGAGTCTTTGGTCGCCGAGACTTAGTATAATCGGCGATAGTTCGAGGGTTGCAATAGTGATGGGCTGACGAGAATAGAGTTGGCAATTTTTTTGTTTGCATTGGCTTTATCGGCAGTCCAATCATCTATCAAAGAAAGGACTGTCCATATGTGGACACTTGTCTATTCCTCGAGAGTTCCTTATGTAATCTATTAGATGTCGCTAGACATTCCCCAAAGGAGGTCTAGAAACTTCCACATAAGCCAAGCGGAGTGCGTGAGTGGTGGACACATGGAAGCCTGTCAAAGAGGTGAGTGCAGCGAAGAGAAGGTTGGCCCCAAGCCACTTTATGTGAAAGGTTGTCTATCCATGGACACTTTTCTATGCCTCAGGAGTTCATTGGGGAATCTTGTGGATGCTGCTAGAGATTCCCCAAAGGAGCACCAACGACTTCCACGTAAGCCAAGAAAAGCACACAAGCGATGGATACATGGTAGCCTTAGAAGATCATTCTTAGAGGGCTCATGGGTATCTTAGCGATTTCATCCTCGATGCCCTAGAACCTCCTAAGTGGTGGACATGTGGCTTGTGGGACCAGATAGAGCTAGCAGTTGGTGTTTTTGGCGATAGCGGATTATTGTCGGCTTGGAATGTGATGAAAGAGGTAGCGATGGTGAAGGGTTTTTGGAGCTTGATGATAGTTGACTGATCATTGCTCGTTCAAGTGGTGGAACAAATAGCAGTGTGACATGTGGAAATTTCTTATTGGTTATTTTGGCACCATTTTTGCAAAACAACATTTATTATCAGAAGCTAGATCGATGAAAAGCGATATATTATGCAATAATATGAGATCAGATTTTGGCGATTGGAAGAGCCTGAATTTAGTATTTTCTCTACAACGAATTTATTGTAGGGGTGGCTTGATGTAGGATTGCAAGTGGATTCGATCTAAGATTGATTTGGTGTGTCAGTGAATTACTGAATTTAATGCACCCTAATTGGTGGTTGTAAGGAGACTTGTAATAGTCGGTCTTTACTAGAAGTCAAAGAGAAAAGAAAAAGCAAGATACTAAAAAAGAGTATTGTATTCATTGTATGCTGAAATAGCATTGTAACAGTGAGTGCATAGAAACTCAAGTGCTATTGTAAGCTAACTATCAGAGTAAGAGGACTGTAACTTTGTATGTAACCTTTTTCTTACTATAATACAAAGTGTCTTTCTCTTGGTGTGGTGGGTTTTTTTCCGAAAGGGTTTTCCCAGATAGATTTGGTGTTATCGTTGAAATCATTTTATTTATGTTACTCTTGTTACCCTGCATATGTTCATCTTAAGTGTTTTAATGTTTTAAAACTAGTCTTTGCACATCTCCTCTATGGTTTTAGCATTAGGAAAGTGTTTCCACACTGTTTCTTTTTCCTTAAAAGTGGTATCAAAGCCTGGTGAGTTGTGTTATCATTGTTAGTAGGGTTGGGATTTTGTGCTAATATTGTTCAAGTGGGAGTCTTGAAAAGTTATAACCTAGTTCTGTCTAAGATGGCGAGCACATCAGGAAGAGTTGATATTGAGAAATTCAATGGAAGAAACTTTGGGTTGTGGAAACTCAAAGTGGAAGACCTGTTAGTGGATGGAGACCTATCGGTAGCAATGTCTGGAACTATGCAACAAAGTATGAAACAAGAAGATTGGAACTTTACATATAGAAAAGTGAGAGGTCTGATAAGAATTTTTCTAGATGATTTTGTACTCTTGAATGTCCATGAGGAGAATTCTGCAGCTTCGTTATGGAATAAGCTTTGTGATATTTATCAGGGAAAGTCTCTAGTAAATAAGTTATTCCTGAGAAAGAAGTTGTACTCCTTGAATATGGAAGAAGGTGTATCTATTTTAGACCATCTGAAATCATTTAATATGAGTGTTTCTCAATTGGAATCTGTGGGTGTAAATATTGAGGAGGAGGATCATTGCATGCTCATGTTATGTTCATTACCTGACACTTGGGATCATCTGGTGATGGCTATTGGAAGTACAACTACTACTTTTAAGATGGAAGATGTGGTTGCTTCGCTGTTGTCTGAAGAGATGCGGAAGAAGTCTTTTGAGATGGCCAAATAGGCCCTTTCTTTTTGAGGTAGATCAAAGGAGAAAGGAAATAAAAAGGACAAGAAGTCCAAATCTAAATTTGTAGGGAGATCAAAGTCTCCTGGCAGAAAGTCCAAGGTGAAATGCTAGAATTGTGAGCAGCCTAGTCATATCTAAAAGTATTGTAAGGAGAGAAGAAGAAGAAGAGTAACTCTTCAGAATATGACTCTTCTAAGAGTGATGTAGATTCCTTCATTGTAGCCTTGGCAACTTAGGTATCAAATGATGTCTAGCTGGTTAATTCGGGTGCATCCTTTCACATGACATCTAATAGGGAATGCTTCACTAAGTATGAAAAGTATGATGGTAAAAAGGTGTACCTATCAAGTGATTCAACATTGGAGATTGATGGCTGAGGTAGAGTCACGATATGGTTCCCTAACAGAAGAATCAAAGGGATTGGTGGCATACTACACATACCAGGTTTGGCTCGTAACTTACTTTATGTCAGTAAGTTGAATGATGTTGGTGTAGAATTTTCTTTCTTGATCAAAGGATGTAAGATTGTTAGAGGTACAATGGTGTTCGCTAAGGGTGTGCATACTGGCACTCTGTAAAAGATGGATGCATGTCCTATTCAATGTAACACCATCTCTATAAATTCATTCAAAGTTATTCCTATAGAGAAGGATGAAGATGCTTCTCTGGCTGCAAATGCAATGGAGGTAAAACTCCCAAAAGAGAAGACCATGTTGTGGCATCATAGACTCGGTCACATAGGTGATAAAGGTTTAAAAACCTTGAAAAACAAAAATCTTGCTGAAGGGCTTGTAGATTGTAATATTGAGTTTGATTTTTGTGAACACTGCATTTATGGAAAGCAACAACGTGTTTCTTTTTCCTCAAATTCTCATAAATCTTCTAGTGTACTGGACTATTTTCATTCTGATGTGTTTGGTCTAGTTAATTTTCCTTCGTTATCGAAGTCTAGATATTATGTTTCTTTTATTGATGACTACTCGAGATTGGAATTTATATACTTTCTTAAATGTAAATCAGAAGTGTTCAATCATTTTAAAGAGTTCAAAAACTTGGTAGAGAATCGAAATGGAAGGAAAATAAATTTTTTGATGATGGATAATGGCAGTGAGTTTTGTTCTGCAAATTTTTATAGATAATCTAACAACCATGGGATTAAAAGGCATAAAACTACACCTTGTACTCCACAAAAGAATGGAGTTATTTAAAGGTTGAACATGATGTTGATGGAAAAGGCAAGGATTATGCTGAGTAGTGTTGGTCTAGAGTAGAAGTTTTGGGTTGAGGCCATGGCTAAAGCATGTTACCTGGTAAATCGGTCTCCTTGCTCTTCTCTTGTTGATAGGACACCTTTGAAGTGTGGTCTGGTAATAATCACTATCTAAGATATGTTTGTGTCTTTGGCTATGAGGCATATACATATGTTCCAAATGAGAAAATATCTAAGCTAGAGAATAATGTTGTTAAATGTATCTTCATTGGCTATGGCATTGGTGTGAAGGGATACAAGCTTTGGAACCTCATCACTGAGAAGGTTTTGTATAGGAGAAGTGCAATATTTTGTGAGCTGAAACCTTCAGCAACTGATCCACAGCTAGAGATAGATCAAAGGGAAAAGAAGAATGATGCAGTCGATTTTCCTCATACTCCACAAAAGGGATAAATGCATGGTGTACCTAACAAGGGGAGAGCTCTAGCAGCTGTGAGAGTTCCAAAGATGAAGAACCACAACCTTAGCCAGTGAGAAGGTCTACACATCAAAAACAACAACTTGATTGGTATGGTTTCTCCATTTTGGATTTGAACTATGCCTATGCTTTAATTACTAGCATTGAGGAGCCTAGGACTATTAAAGAGGAAATTAATATGTCCAATGAAAATTATTGGGTGGAAGCCATGAATGAAGAAATGGAATCATTGGAAAAGAATGAGACCTGGGATTTGGTACCTTTTCCTAAAGGAAGAAAGTTTTTTGGTTGTGAATGGGTATTTAAGAAGAAGACCAGTCTTGAGGGTAGTGCTTAGAAGTATAAAGCGAGGTTGGTTGCAAAGTGGTATTCCGAGGTAGAGGGAATTGATTATGGAGAAATATTTTCCCATGTAGCTAAGCTGACATCTATCAATATTTTGTTGTCACTTGCAGTCGTGTAAGACTTAGAGATCGAATAGATGGATTTGAAAAAAAAAATCTCCATGGAGATCTGGAAGAATAAATATTCATGTCCTAACCTAAGCACTTCATTGAAAAAGGTAAAGAAAGCCTAGTTTGCAAATTACAAAAATCTTTGTACAGTTTGAAACAGTCTCCTAGAATGTGGTAACAAAAGTTTGATACTTTTGTATAGTCTATGGGATATTTGAGATAAAAATCTGATCATTGTGTGTATTATAAAACTGAAAATGATCATGTGCTTATTATTACCCTGTACCTGGATGATATGTTGTTCATATAAAATAGTAAGTCTATGATTTTTGATCTTAAATATCAATTGTTTGCAAAGTTCAAAATGAAAGATCAGGGTGCAACAAGGTATATTTTTAGGATGGAGATAACCAAGGACAGAAAGGGCAGAAAGATTTGGGTCAGCTAGAGTAAGTACATCAACACTGTTCTAGAGAGATTTGATATGAGTAATTGCAAGTAGCTAGTTGTTCCAATCTTGCAGGGAACAAAGCTATATGTTGAAGATTGTCCAAAATCTGTTACTGAGATGGAGGACATGACCAGAGTTCCTTATGCAAGTTTTGTTGCTAGTTTAATGTATGCGATGGTCTGTACAAGGCAAGACATTTCCCAAGCAGTTGGAGTACTCAGCCGATTTATTGAAAATCCAAGAAGGACATATTGGGATGTTGTAAAGAGAGTGTTTAGATATCTGAGAGGTACCTCATAATGCCTTTGTGTTACCATGGTGATTTTGTTGCATCACAAAGAACTCTTAGCATTTATGGATATGTGGACTTTGCTTGGGTAGGGGACATTGACAACAAAAGATCCACTCGTGGAGATACTTTCATGTTAAATGGTGGTGCAATAGCTGGATGAAAAAGTGACAAGTTGTAGTCACTTTTTCCATGACAGAGGCATAATACGTGGCAATGACTCACACCTGAAAATAAGTTGTTTGGCTTGATCACTTATGTTTTGATATTGGTTTTAATGCATGGAAAATCACTATTTTTTGTGACATTCATCATGCCATTTGTTTGGAAAAAATCCAACTTTCCATGTCGGAGTGAAGCATATCAATGTGTAGTATCACTTTGTGAGAGATATGGTAGAGGATGGAAAGGTTTCTTTAGAAAAGGTGGATACTCTGAACAATTTTATTGATGCATTGACAAAGCCAATAAGCACGGACAAGTTCAGATGGTGTAAAAGTTTGATGGGCCTTGGGGCCTATGATCACAAATGAATTTTAAGTCTGGAGGAAGACAGTAAGTCTTTGTCAAGTGGGAGCTTTTTTGAGAATGTGCATCAATTTACTGGCTTGGACCTCTATTAAGTGCTTGACAAATTTTTTCTCTTATCATTTTAACACGGTGTTCTCATTTCATTAGCTTGACCCTTTGGTTGCTGAAACTTATTATGATTGACGAGACTCCGAGGGTTTCCACAGCAATGGGCCAATAGGTGTAGAGTTGGTAGTTTGTTTGTTGGCCTTGGCTTTATCGGTAGTGCAGTCGCCTATCGGTGGAAGGATTGTCTAGCCATGGACACTTTTCTATGCTTCAAGAGTTCTTTAGGGAATCTATCAGATGCCACTAGATATTCCCCAAAGGAGCTCCACTGGCTTCCACTTAAGCCAAGAGGAGTGCATGAATGATGGATGTGTGGTAGCCTATCAAAGAGGTGAGTGTAACAAAGAGAAGATGGGCCCTGAGCTGCTTTATGCGAAGGGTTGTCTGGCCATGGACACTTTTCTGTGCCTTGGGAGTTCCCTGGGGAATCTAGAAGATGCCACTAGAGATTCCTCAAAGGAGCTCCAGTAGCTTCCACATAAGCCAAGTGGAGTGCATGAGAAGTGGACATGTGGAAGCCTCAGAAGATTGTTTCGAGAGGGCTCATGGGAATCTTGGAGATTCCCTTCTTGATGCCCCAGAACCTCCTTAGCAGCAGACGTGTGGCTTGTGGGACCTGATAGAGCTAGCGGTTAGTGTTTTGGCGATAGCGGATTATTGTCGGCTTGAAATATGATGAAAGAGTTAGCGATCGTGAATATTTTTTAGAGTGCGATGGCAATTGACTGATCACTTCCTAGTCAAGCGAAAAAATGAATAATAGTGCGACACGTGGTGATTTCTTATTGGTTGTTTCTTTACCATTGCTGTAAAACAACATTTATTGCTAGAAGTTGGATCGATGAAAAGCGATATATTATGTAGTCATATGAGATCAGTTTTTAGCAGAAGCCCAAATTCTATATTTTGTCTACAATGAATTTATTGTGGGGGTGGCTCGATAGAGGATTGTAGGTGGATCCGATCCGAGATTGATTTGGCATTTTATTGAAGAATTAAATTGAGTGCACCCTAATTGGTGGTTGTTTGGAAGTTGGTCTTGACTAGAAGTCGAAGAGAAAAGGAAAAGCAGGATATTGAAAAAGAGTGTTGTATTCACTATATGCCAAAATAGCATTGTAATAGTGAGTGCATGAAAACTCAAGTGTTGTTGTGAGCTAACTATTAGAGTAAGAGGACTATAACTTTGTATGTAACCTTTTTCTTACTACAATACAAAGTGTATTACTCTTGGTGTGGTGGGTTTCTTTTCGAAAGGGTCTTCCCACGCAAATTTGGTGTTCTCTCTGAAATCACTTTATTCTTGTTACTCTTATTACCTTGCATGTGTTCATCTTAAGTATTTTAATGTTTAAAAACTAGTCGTTGCACAACTCCTCTGTGGTTTTAGCATTAAGCCAAAATTCACCTAATTTCCTTTGGGGCAAAAACCAAAAACACTCATAAAAATTTTCCCTACTCCTAAATCTTATTCCTACATCTAATCCTATAATTTTGAACTCATTCCACTGAGCCATAAAGAGAAAAAATAGGTGGAATGAGTCATTTATTCATTTTTGGTCTTCAAACCCTTATGGTTGGTTGTACAAACCTGCAGGCAATAATTTGACAATAAAATTCCTAAAACTCAATGAATTTCCTCCACTCCAAAGCCAAAACGTAGCTAACACCTAGTGCAGGGGCACCAAGAAAAAAATTGAAATTTAGGTGCTGAATTCTGGTTTTGGGTTAAATAAGGTCATATAAACCATTTTCATGATCTAATAAGCCTATTTTGATGGTTTTTAGATGATTATAAGGTTTGAGCTATAAATTAGGCAAAATATGCAAAAGGTGTCATTTTCAAATTTTGTAAGTGCAAAATATGCATAATGGGGAAGTTGAACAATCATGGGAGATAAAAGGTTACTTGACTGAGGGAGTTATTATATGTATATCGATCTTGAATCAAGGTGGGTGGATGTGTTTGTACAGGTGTGATCAATAAAGCTTTATTTTTTCTTAGCAAATGTGTATTTTTCTCTTTCTCAGTGTTGTAGCCATCCATTGCATGAGTTCGTACTAAGGGGAATATCTTATAATTACTTTTATTTTGGTATAAGTATGTGTTAGCCATATTTTGGTTCTTGTGGAACTAAAAACCATCTTGTTTTGAGTTCTTGGCATCTGATTTTCCATAGGGGGGTCTCGAAGCCTGAACTTCAAGGTTTTGGAGTTATGAAGTGACTTAATGGCTCATTCCACCTAAATTATATATTTTATCTTGGTGGAATGAGTAAATTAGGCTATTAATAGGATATATGTTGATTCTTGGAGTAGGGGAGATCGTTTTGGAGTCATGGCATGTAACCTTGGTAGTGAAAATTAGTGATTTGGAGTGAAATTCAATGGTTTTAGGGTGAGAATGGATGGAATCCATTGGCTCAATCATTTGTGAGAGTCTTTTAAGAATTTAAATACATCCTATGGTATGTTTGGGGTGTTTTTTGTGATATTTAAGTGTGGGAAGAGTGATTTTCAATAAGGCTCCTTGGAAAACCTAGTCTTGGAGGTTTTGAAAGTGAGGATTTAGCGGATTGGTAGCTTGGTGAGTGTTTGGAGCTCTAAGAATTGTGTAATATTTTATTTTTTAACCTAAATAAAGACTTTCATTTTATTTTGAATGAATTTTGAGTGTTTTGGAACTTGTATCTTTGCAAAAGAGGCCTAATTGGCCTAGTTGCCCCTACGGTAAAGTGATATTTTGAGGTGTTTCATTCAAAGGAGTCTATAGTAATATTGAGATATTTTTATGATCATGGAAAAGGGTATCTAAATCTGTTTTTTTAGTCTAGATAAGCCATTTTGACCTATAGATATGTTTGGCAGTCCTTTGGGAGAGAGTTACTAGCTTGTGAAGGTTTAGAGTGGGTTTGTGGCTAGTTATGGTTCTTTGAGGTTTGAGAGTGGTTTATTTGAGATTGTATGAGGATTTTAATATTTTTAGATACATATTTTAATTCACGTGAAGGTATGAGAACCTTAGTGTGTATTGGAGCCATTGGTGACTTACACCATTGTTGAGTTTTGTGAGTGTTTTGGAGAGCCAACCAAGAAGTTAGGTTAATGATCTTGGTACTAATCTATTTGATTGTGAATGTGGCCCACTTAGATCTACATCAACACCTATCTCTACCAATTGGAAAATATTTCAAGACATAAGTCTTTTGGATGGCCAAGTATAATAGTCTACAACAAAAAAATTCAATCAAACACATAGAACTATATGAGAAATCAAGGGATTTTTATTTTTTTCCCTTCACGAAAACCTTCAACAACCTCTTCCTTCAAGTTCCCAACATATTTAAACCTTAACCAACCCATAAAAAGGGATCTAACTACCCTTTTAATTCCCATTAGTGTTGGCCTTCTTCAAGTTTACATTTTTTGCACTTTTTTCACATTGACAACTTTTCAATTTTTGCAATTTTACATCATTTTGATAAATATACAACATGAACTCCAAAATGACCCCAAAACCAACTAATATGACTTATTAAATTATAAAATGTTCTAATATGACCTTATTAAATTGAAAAATCTCAAAACTCAAAACACAAAGCTAACTTAAGACTTCCATGAACCAAATTTGCTCAATAACCTTGGTGCCTTGCACCAAATTTCAATATTTGAGTAAATATCATACAATTAAATCTCTTTACAATTCCTTAGGTACTTTTTTCTCACATATATTTTACAATTTCACTCATACATTTGAGATTCTCTTATAATGTCTACATCATAGGTGCTCATGATGATGTTAACTTCAAATGAGTAACTTGAGATTCCCTCGCTAAGCTTCACACACTCTTTTATACCTACTTCAAATCAGAATTGAGATTTGTCAAGATCATCAAAATAAGGATGCTGCATTTCTTTTCTGGCTAAGATTCTCTTCGATGGCTCATAGATCAGAATTTTTCGCAAGGAGAGACCAATCAATTTTTAGTAGTTTACTTACAAATATGAAAAGAAAAAGAAGAAAAACAAAGAGCATCCAACATGGAAATGAAATGAAAATAGATGGAAAGAAGTTATAGACAAAAATCCACACCATTTTGTTCCAAATAGAGAACAACAAGGCATAAATCTTGATGCTTTCATTGAGGATAGGCATGCTAGTCTCTCAATCTAGTCACTCCTGGTCATACATCTTCACTAGGAGCTCCAAGATACCTATTGCACACAACACCTCTCATGAATAGAATAACCTAAAATTTGAGATGCTCTTATAGTCTCTACATCATAGGTGCTCATGATAAGGTCAACTTCAAATGAAACTTGAAATTCCCTTACCAAGCTTTGCACACACTTTTGTAATGGCTTAAAATCATAATTGAGATTTTTCAAGATCATCAAAATAAGGATGTTGCATTGATTTTTGGATGAGACTCTCTTTGATGGCTCACAAATCAGCATTTTTTGCAAAGAGAGACCAATAATTTTTTAGTAGTTTTCTTACAAATATGCAAAGGAAAAGAAGAAAAATAAAGACAACAAATCAGCATTTTTTGCAAGGAGAGACCAATAAATTTTTAGTAGTTTTTTTGAAAGGAAAGGAATTTACAAACAACAAATCTACACCATTTGGTTCCCAATCAGGAACACTAAGGCATAAATATTGATCTTTCCATTGAGGATAGGCATGCTACTCTCCCAACTTAGTCACTACTAGTCATACATCTTCACTGGGAGCTCCAAGGTACCTATTGCACACAAGACTGCTCACGAATAGAATAAATTGAAATTTGAGATGCTCTTATAATGTCTATATCATGTGTTCATGACAAGGTTAACTTCAATTGAAAATTGAAATTCCCTCACCAAGCTTCACACACACTTTTGTAATGGCTTAAAATCATAATTAATATTTATCAAGATCATCAAAATAAGGATGTTGCATTCCTTTTTTGGTTGAGATTCTCTTGGATGTCTCATAAATCTGCATTTTTATGCAAGGGGAAACCAATCAATTTTTAGTAGGTTACTTACAAATAGGAAAAGTAAAAGAAGATGACAGAATTGGCATTAAATAAATTAATGTTAAAAAAAGAATAAATTGATAAGAACCAATGCGCATACTTACCCATTAATCAAACGAACCATCCGGGTCTTCTATACTCTTTACTGTGTCAATTATTTCCTCATGGTCAAACTCACGGATTTTCCACAAGGTCTTGTTCAAAGGTCTACCCCCATATTTGGTCAAACAAACATTGGATGCCATGACAAGGTTCGAGTAATGAAGAATCTTATGATGCATGTCAAATTCATGAAACAACCAATGTTTAACACTCTTATGTGGGTATCTTCTAAGCCACATTCTAGTAACAACAAATGAGCTTGTAGGGTATTCGATGTTTTCTCCATCTATAATTGGGGTCTCCAAATTATTTTTGGCCTCAACACAATGACACAAGTAATAGTGTGTTCCCTCTCCATTGTCTTCATCCGTAATCACTACATAAACATGCCCTGCATTGATATGTGCAACAAATCTCTTGAAATTGGTGAACATTATGAATACAAGGAAAAGTAAGATAATAAATTTATGAATTTCAAAAACTAAGCAAGTAGATATATTACCTAGTTGAACTAGATTTGATACGTGGTCAAAGTCGATCGATGATTCCATATGTGTTAGTTTGAATGCTATCGGAGGGTGATACGTGTGAAGGGGGCTAAGATAACTTTTCAACCATCTATCAAACCACTCTCCTAACTCACAATCATTTCAGGCTTGCATTTTACATGAAGAAAAAAAGCATGCCATCTTTTGTGTATTGATACTCCATGAACCTGCATCTGAGCTAAGGAAAGATTGTAGCTTAGTCGATCTTGTTAGTGTGAAAAAATCCTCATATGGTGCAATGTTAGTATCCTCCATCAACCAAAAAAATCTACATATTGAAGACGTACCTTCATTACTTAGACCCATTGAAGCATTGCACCACTTGACGATTGATCTTGCATCTATCAGCTTTGTACTTTGTTTATACTTCAACTCTTCTCATGTTGATTCTCTTTTCACACATGCTCCTGCACCATCATGCTCCCCGTTTCCATGTATGGCCTCACAAAAGTTCCACATATTTTGAACACTTGTAATAACATGGATCCTTCTCAACCAGTAGAACATGCACAAGTTCTTGAATTATGTTTCAAATTTATCCAACCATATTATATGTCGACCGTATGTTATGACCCTCTGAGCCAAATCAATGTAGAACATCTGGAAGCATCCTTGCATGAACTTTGGAGAATGTGTGTGATCATCACTAATATAAAAGTGATACTCCCTCAATACCTTCCTTTGGTCCTCTGTACTATCAGCTACATGAATGAGTGTTATGTGCACAAATATTGAAACCGATGTTGAGTTGTAATATTGTGACTCCACCTCATGCTATGGCTATAGATTTTAGTTCTCTACAAATTCAACCATTAATACTATGCTGCCAACTGGAAAGGTGTCCTTGCACAGCTTGACTTGTGTGTCCATCCATTGGGCTCTATGGATATGCCTTGCATACTCAGACACTATATTGTCACAAAACATGGACATAAACTAATACATTGGAATCTTCTCAATAACCAAATCACACCTCTTTGCTTCAAACCCATCTTTTTTAATGTATGCCAATGTTTTATACTTTCTGGAGTCTACTAGTTTATGTCCCACCTCATTTGTGCTTTCAATATTTTTACATATTGGAATACATTGCAAGCCACCACAATGCTCACATGATACATCCAAGCATGTTGTCCTATAGAATGATTTGGCCATCCTCTATTTCACATAATTTTTTTTTATAAGAACTCTCTTGATGATGTTGGTGGGGCTTCTAAGCCACAATCCTACAAAACATTGTTAGTATGAAAATACTAACATATAGAATGATAAACATCATACTGGTTAGATAATTCAATATGTAGTATACAACAAGTAGTGTGTTTGTGATTTATCTTTACATAAAAAGGTTTAATAATTTCAAAATATCTTTGAGAAATACTAATTTGAGGATAATCATGTTGAAATTTATGGAAATTTTGGATTTGAGTCGTATCCAAAAAATTCTTTGGATGTGGCTCACAGTTCCAAATACCGGTTCTCCTTCTTACCACATCGCTTTGATTTAGAGATGGACTTACGTTATTCTTCGAATGCTCTTCAATTAGTTTTCCCAATGCTTCAACAATTTGTTTATCTTTTCGTGGTAGTCTCCCCGAGAATTCTCATAATTCATTTGAATCAGTGTCCTCAATTACTTCATGCCTTTGAAGGGCTCTTGATAAAAAAATTCTACAGATTCTCATTTGTTCACTCATCTTTCTAATGAGACGATATCTCTTTGTTTGAATACTTACCAAAGTCGATGTAATGACACATGAAGTGACATTACTATCCTTTGAGCGTGAGGTCTTACCCACACTCTCATAAGAATCCATTAGATTATTCACAATAGTGTTTTTACTTGATGCATTTGATGTTCTCAACCCAAGAGTCTTCATGATGTTTCTATACTTTGTACCCCACATTATTTCAACAAATAGTTGACATCTTGCAATATAATTTATCCTTTCAAAGAATTATTTACAAATCTTATCAGCATATCTTCTACAAGTGTGTGATGCAATCTTACCATCCATGTGCTATAAAATATCCTCATCAATATTAATCGAATAATTTGGCTTTCTACGAAAAATTATAGGTGGTGTTCTGCTAGGTACATACTCCTCAACATTACGAATTTCATCAATATTTAATTGAGGTGGGCTATATTGGGTACCTTCATTTGTGGGTGGAGTAGAATACATACCTTGAGGTTCATGTGGGGATGATGGCATAGATTCTTCATCAAATCTGATTGGTGATGCAATCTCAACTTGAGATGTGTTGGATGGTGTCCAACCATATTCACTTGAGATAGATGGTGTCCCTCCATATTCATGTGTGGTAGATGGTGTCCCTCCATATTTGCTTGTTCTTAATGGTGTTCCTTCATATTCACTTTCCATAGAGGGTGTGTCTCCAACTATAGTATTTGAATTTGTCTTACCACGATGCTTTCACATTCATGCCTTTTGTGTTGCCAATGCATGTTCTCTTTTTCGCGGTTGAGGTTCCTCTTTAGTTGGCTTGTTTTTGTCAATCTTATCCAATTTTTTTTTTCATGATATGCCACCACCTGTTCTCTCTCCTTTGCTTTGAAGGTTTGATACTCTTCCTATGTTAGTTTATTCCTTCTTTTTTCTTTGGCATGGCGGATAATTTTACCTATAGCATAGTAATGAGATGAATATTAGCTCCTAAAAAATGTATCGATTTAAATAAATGAAATATATTTCATTCAAGGCTTGAAAAAAATGCTTACAATAATCCTCTAGAAGAGTATTTCTAGCATAGACAAAGGTCACATGAATTTTTTTGATGGAATGCCTTAAAGAAATGTGGTAATGTGGCATGCCATGATTGCAAGATACACTGAAAAAGGAAGCATGGAGAAGCCATGTGGTGCAAGGGCACCTACCTAATTTTTAATTTTGGTTTTGTGATAGGTCATTAGGTGTGTTATGTCTTTTTTGTCATGAATAAGGTCTGAAACCCCGTTTTAAAGGGTTGTAGTTGCTTAAAATGAGAAATTGACTCATTCCACCTATTTTCAATGTTACCAGTCAGTGGAATGAGTCCAAAATGGTAGGAATATTTGTTTGAATGATATTTACAAGAAGGGGAGGCCTTGAAACTTGTTTTGTGTGATGCTCTAGATGGAATTCCTTTGTTTTTTTATCAAATTTGGTGGTTCAAGGGTGGTGATAGGTGAAAATATTGGGGGCATAAAAATTTTAAGGTTAATTAAGTTTGTGCAAACAATTTCCAAAGTGTTTGAAGTGTTGTTAGACTGAAAATAGTTTGGGAAGGCATATTTCCAATAAACCCTCCCTAAAAAAAGCCAAATTAAGGGTTTCATGGTTAGGTGAGTTAGTGGCTCCTCCTCTAATTAAAAATGGTGGATATTGAGGTTTTAAAACCTAGTATATGACTTTTTGAAGGAATTTTGGGTGGGCAGTAACTTTAAAGGGGCGTTCCTTTGTAAAAGTGACCTAATTGAAGGTCTAGGACATCATAGAAGCACATGTTTCAGGGTTTTGTTCCTAAAGAGTTGTATGAATTTTTGTAATATGTTGTGCAAGGAAATAAAGGGTATATGAGAATGTATTATATGTAGATGTAGTATTTTGAGTAGGGAATAAGATTTCGTGAGGTTTTTATTGTTGTTGCCCTCACTAAACTTTTTGAGTTTTCCTATGAAAGTAATGGCTCCAAGTAAAAATTAATTTTAAATGCACTCAAGAAGGCTGGAGATTAGTTCAAAAAGTGTGTGCAAACCTTTTACAAGGTTTTTGAAGCTTTGAAAGAGCAGGGGAGGTGAAGTTGAGTGTTTGAGCATGATGCCCTAGTTAACAATATTATGCATTTGAGTGAAAATTGGTGGTTATGAGAAGGAAAGTATAGTAAAAACTTGGGGCATAAATTTTTTAAGGTTTTTTAAGATTGTGTAGGTCATTTGGAGCATGTTTGATGCTTTGGAAAGATGAGATAGGTCATGGGATAAGGAATTTCAATAAACCTATTTTGGGGTTTTTAGAATCTAAAAGTGCATTTATTCTTATTATCTTGGGTGGTTTTTCTTGACACTAAGTGGAAAGAAGTATATTAGGTATTTTTCAATGTTTAAGAAGTATTCAAGATTTGGGGAGATGATTGGAGTGATTTTGAGTTACTGTCCTAGATGTTTCCTTATGAGTTTTGACCCAAAATGGAGGTTTGAAGTAAGACTGTGATGAAATAATAGTGGTAAAGGTTGGGAGTTGGTTTTTAAAGCATGTACATTATATTTATAATGTGTTTGAAGTGTTGGTAGAGTGTGGGGTGTGGTGGAAGCCTGAGTTTCAATAAACCCTCCTTGGTTGCAAGCCTATTTTGCTTTAAAGATGAGTTCTAAGCATTTGGTGAGTAAAATATTTGTAATTCCACCCAATATTTCGAGAATGGTATTTGGATAGTTGGTCTAGTGTGTTGAAATTGAAATTAGTGATGGGTAAAATAATTTGAAGGGTCTCTCTTTGGGAAAGTGGCCTAAATGGCCTTGTTGTCTTAGCAGAGTAGTGCTAGTTTGAGTTGTTTCTTCCAAAAGAGTCTATAGTGGTTTTGACATATGTTTTAGATCTTGGAAAAGGGTATCCAAAAAGGTTTTTATAGTCTTGATTGGTGAAATAAGTCAAAATATATGAGTGACAGTTCCATGTGGAAGGACTACTAGCTTGTAGGCGGTTTGGAGTAGTGTTGCTACAAAATGGCGTTTCCCAATAGTTTGAGTGGTCAAGTTGTGTATGGTTTATTTTCTTAATCTTTTTATATTCCTTATAAGATTCATGCAAATACCTTAAACCCTTGGTGTGGATTGGAGACATTGGAAGCCTATTCCTTTGATGAGACTTTGTGAGTGTGTTAGGGAGTCAATCAAGCCCTAGTATTTAATACTTGCCAAAAAAATTGTGTAGCCATTGATCCTCTAAATAAATTTCCATGCAAGAAATGGTGCCTACAGGTTAGGTTTTGGTGAAATGACAGTGGTAAAGGCTTGGAGGTGGTTTGGTTACCATGTGCATACATATACAAATTGAGTGCAATAAGTTGTGTAACTGATGATATTGCTTTATGAAAAGGTGATGTTGTTGTGTTCCTGTTAATATGATGATGGTTAAGAATAATTTGGGCTTCGTAAATGGTGTAGTGACACCATTTAAAGGTTTTTGTCAATTCAAGGTTTTAAGGTCTAGGCTTTAGGATTTTGGGAGTTTTGCATAAAATAAGGTTTATGAGTGAATTTTATATTGTAATTAGTCATTTTAGATGAATATTAGGTGTTTAGAAGGTCAAGTTTTTTAAAAGGTGAAAAATATTGAAAAGTTATAAAGTTGTCATCAAAAATTGCAAAATTGCCTTGTAAGGGAATACCAACAGTCATAAGAATTCAAAAGTTAGATTTTGGGAGTTCGACAATTATTTTGGAGGTAAAAATCATAAATAAGGTAAAATCCATTGATGTAAGTTTGATTTTGAAGATTTGGAAGAAGAAACAATTGAAATATTTTTGATTTTATCTGATTTTTTATATTTTTCCCTATTGTTTAGACTTGTACAACCCCGTATAGTAGCTAATTTCTCAAAAAATTGTTGGATTCATTTTATCATGAATTAAATTTGTTTTGTAGGAGGATTTATAGTCTAATATCCCATTTGGAGGGAGTTTGAGTTGTTCTCCCAAAACTGCCTTTGTAAAGTAGAGTTAAGGGTTGGAGGCCTTAAAATGTTAAATTAGGCCATTCCACCTACTGTCCATTGTTGTATCTTGGTGGAATTTCAAAATAAAATGTATGGAAGGTGTGTATAATGTCTTTGAGTGTAAGGGAGGTCGAATAAGATGTTGGGCATGTTGCCATAGAGGGGAAAATTAAGTTTTCCAATTGAAATAGTGAGGTTTTGATATGGAAAAGTGATAATTATGTTGGGGTAGTTTGATTTCTTGATGAATTGAGTTTTTGAAGGTTAATTTGGTCCTATTTGAAGTGATTTTATAGTTGTGAGAGGACTGGAAGCTTGAATTTCAATAAAGCCCTAGGTTTTTACCTAGAAAAGAGGGTTTTGGGGTTTGGTACTTTGGTGGATGATTTTATAACAAGTGTGGAATCATAGGTTTTGGCACCTATAGATTGTTTCCCAAGTGAATTTTGAGTGAAACAGAAAGTTTAAGATTGAGTCCCTTTGCAAAATAGGCCTAATTTGAGGCCTAGTTGGCATTATATACTTGATTTGAGTGAGTTGTGACAAAGAAACCTATTGTGTGTTTGAGATATGTTGAAAGGTGCCCTGATGAGTCTTTGAAATGATTCAAGTTTTGGTTGGAAAGAAGGTCATTGAGAAAATTTACCTGATTGAGTTGATTTCCAATGCTACAAGTAAATTGTGAGAATTGGTTGAGATAGTGTGAATTAGAAATTTTGGAGAATTGATAGTTGTTTTGTTGGTTTATTTTTGTAATAATTATGTTGCAGGACCCCCCTTGGTTACATCAGTAAAGTTTTGGAGTCAAGATTTTTTGTTTTAGTGCTTCATAGAAATGTGGAAACAAGGTGAAAATTGGTGTCTTGGTGAGAATGTTTGATGAGTTAAGTGATTTAGAGTTTTCCAGTGGTATTTTTGTTTTGAAACCCATCAAGATAATGACGTTCAAAGGTTTTTTAGGGTTTGTGGTGAGTTGGTAACCTGATTTGGTAATCTGGTTCCTTTTAGAAAAGTGAAACAAGTTACAAAGTTTGAAATTTTAAGTGAATCTTGGTTGAAAGTTTTTTTGATCTTCTCAGTTTGCGATTAGGGTTAGAATTACCCTTGAATTTTGTGGAATTGTGTAGATTCTCTGCATCAGAAAGTTTTGGAGAGTTATATGCACATCCACAATAAAGATTCAAAGATTTTTTTTTTACTTCCTTAAAACTTATGTCATATATATGTGTATACAAAATGTGGAAGCATACACAAGGTAAGTCAATTGTTAAATAACAAAATTCCTCAAAGAGATGTGGTTTAAAAATGTAATTGGCAAGTGTATAGAATTGTGTAATTTAAAATATCCATTGATAACCTAAGGTTATAATAACAAAAAAAAAATGATCAACATGGAATATGCAAAATAACCAAAATGAAACCAAGCCATAATAAAATGAAATAAAATGTGTAAAGATTTCACATTCCTAAATACCTAGTTGTAAATGGAGAATTTCTACCCAATTATGTATCTTTTTTTTATTCTTTCTTCAAAATCCTCAACAATTTGAAATTTTCAAAATATTTTTCCCCTCCAAACTTCAATTGTGTATCACCTTAGAATGTAACTCATACTTAAATTGATATTATATACCTTTCAACATGAAAATTCTGCTATTTCATGCAAAGGTGGTGGAAAGATCATGAAAAAGGTGGTGTAATGTGAAAAAAAATGCACACTTCACAACATCATCAAAAAGCTATTTTTTGTAAGAGCATGCACAAAACTAGGAGAATATGCAAAATGTGGGCCTTGGCATCATGAGTATATTTAGTTTTCTTACCATTTTTAGAGCAAGCCAAAATGAACTCGCGTTATAACATGGGTACATTATTTCTTGCTAAAAACAATCACATCTCTACTTCTTCAAAATGCGCTCATTTATGAGAATTTTTGTTTATATATTTATTTTCTTTCTCTTTATCTATACCCTCTATACCCTAATTATATGTCTCTCGCTCTATCCTCTGCCCAATATCTCTCTCCCACTCCCTATGTCTCTCTCTTTCAGGTCTCTCCCTCCTACCCCCTCTCTCTCTCATTCACTCATTCCTTTTTTCTCTCCCCCCTCTTCCCTCTACCCTTATACCCTTATACCCTCTATTATCTACCCTCAACCCTTAAACCTTAATTCTACCTCTCTCCCCTCTACCCTCTACCCTTGAACCCTATACCCTCAACCCATACACCCTAATTCTATCTCTTTCCCCTCTATCTTCTACCCTCTATCTATCTCCCACTCCCTCCATCTCTCTCTATCTCTCAAGTCTCTCCTTGCTACCCCCTCTCCCACTCTCAACCCTCAACCCTCAACCCTCAACCCTCAACACTAATCTATCAAACCTTATAACCTCTACCCTATACACTGGACCCTCAAACCTAATCCCCCAACCCTATACCCTTAATCCTCCACCCTCAACCTTACACCATCAATCCTTCAACCCTCTACCCTCTACCCTCAATAATATAACCTCTACCATCAACACTATAACCTCTACCCTCAACACTAATCCCTCAACACTTAAACCATTAAACCCACTTATTAAACTCTCTACCCTAATCCCTCAACCCTCTTGACCCTTAATCTGTCAATCATTAAACCATAATCCCTTAACCACTACACCCTCTACCTTGTACATTGGAATCTCAAACCTAATCCCCCAACCCTATATACTCAACCCTGAAACAATCTAGCCTTTATCCTCAACCCAATACCCTCTACCCTTAACCCTTAAACACTTAAACCCACTTAGTAAATTGTCTACCCTAATCCCTCAACTCTCTTGACCCTTAATCCCTCAACCTTCAACCCTCAACCCTTAAAATATAATCCCTCAACCCCTATGCCCTCTAGCCTATACATTCAACCCTCAACCCTAATCCCCCAACCCTATACCCTCAATTATCTACCCTTAACCTTAAACCCTCAACCCTTAACCCCTAAACCTTTAAACCCTCTACCCTCAACCCTAATTCCTCAACCCTTAAACCCTTAACCCCACTTAGTAAAATCTCTACCCTAATCCCTCAACCATTTTGACCTTTAATCCCTCAACACTTAAACCCTAATTACTCAACCCCTATACCCTCTACCCTATATATTGGACCCTCAAATCTAATCCCCCAACCTTGTACTCTCAATCCTCTATCCCAAATCTTAAAACCTATACCATTTACCCTCTACCATATAAACCCTTAAACACTCAACCCTAAACCCTAAACCCTTAAACCATCTACCCTCAATCCTCTACCCTATACCCTCAACCCTTAAACCCTTAAACAAACTTAGCAAACTCTCTACCCTAATCCCTCAACTCTCTTGACCCTTAATCCCTCAACCCTCAATCCTCAACCCTCAACCCTTAAACCCTAATCCCTCAACCCCTATACCCTCTACCCTATATATTGGACCCTCAACCCTAATCCCCCAACCCTATACCTTCAATCCACTACCCTCAACCTTAAACAATCAACCCTTAAACCCTAAACCCTCTACTCTCTACCCTCAATCCTCAACCATCTACCCTCCACCCTCACCCCTAATTCCTCAATACTTCAACCCTTAACCCATCTTAGTAAAATCTCTACCCTAATCCCTCAACCCTCTTAACCCTTAATCCCTCAACCCTTAAACCCTAATCCCTCAACCCCTATACCCTCTACCCTATACCTTAAACCCTCAACCCTTTACCCTCTATGCTATAAACCCTTAAAAACTCAACCCTAAACCCTAAACCCTCAACCATTAAACCCTAAACCATTAAACCATCTGCCCTTAATCCTATAACCTCTACCCTCAACCCTAATCCCTCAACCCTTAAACCCTTAAAACCACTTAGTAAACTCTCAATCCTTATCCCTCAACCCCTATACCATCTACCCTATACATTGGACCCTCAACCCTAATCCCCCAACCCTATACCCTCAACCCTATACCCTCCACCTTAAACCCTCAACCCTCAACATTTAAACCCTCTACCATATACATTAAACCCCCAACCCTCAATTCTCAACCCTCAACCCTTAATCCCTTAATCCTTAACCCTCAAACTCTAAACCCTCAACCCTAATACCCTCTACCCTATACATTGGACTCTCAACCCCAATAATTCAACCAAATGTACTCTCAAACCTAATCCATCAACCTGATACCATCAACCCAATACTCTAATCCCTCAACCCTACAGGTCCTCAACCATATACCAATATATTCTCAACCCTCTACCCTATACATTGGATCCTCAACCCTCATATATCTATGACCCTCCCTCATCTTATCTCACTCTCTCTATCTCACTTCTCCCTCCATTTCCCTATCCATCCATCCATCCCTCTCTACCCTAATCCATCAACCCTAAACCCTCAACCATTAAACCTTTAAACAATCAACCCTAAACCATCAAACCTCAATCCTTAAATCCTAAAACCTTAAACTATCTACCCTCTACCCTCTACCCTCTACCCTCTACCCTCTACCCTCAACCCTCAACCCAACACCCTCTAACCTAAACCCTAATCCCTCAACCCTAATCCATGACCCCTTAAACACTTAAATCAAATAAATCTCTCTACCCTAATCCTTAAACCATCAACCCTTAATCCCTCAACCTTTAAACCCTAAACCTTAATCCCTCGACCATATACCCTATACCCTAAATCCTCTACCATCAACCTTAAACCCTCAACCATCAATCCTCTACCCCCTACCCTCTACTCTATACATTAAACCTTCAACCCTTAATCCCTCAACCCTCAATCCTTAAACCCTAAACATTGAAACCTAAGCCCTTATACCCTCTACCCTCTACCCTTTACATTGGACCCTCTACCCTTTACATTAAACCCTCTACCCTTTACATTGGACCCTCAACCTAATCTTTCAACCATATACCCTCAAACCTATACCCTAAACCATCTACCCTCAACCATAAACCCTAAACCCTAAACCCTAAACCCTTTAACCCTAAACCCTTAAACCTTCTACCCTATACCCTCAACCCAATACCCTCTACCATTGACCCTAAACCCTAATACCCTAGAAACCATCAACCCTATAGGTCCTCCACCCTAATTACTTAACCCTATACCCTCAACCCCTATCACTTCCTCTCTATCTATACATCTCACCTCTCCCTCCGTCACTCTCTCCTACCCTCTCTAATTGTCTTTATCTACCCTCTCCCTCTTTCTACGTACCTCTTGTTCGATCAATCCTTACCATCCTCTCTCACTCCCTCTATCTATCTCTCTCTATCTCCCTCCATCTATCTCCCACTCCCTCTCTCTCTCTCCCCCTCTCTCTCACATCTCTCCCTCCCACCCCCTCTCTCTCTCAGATCTCTCCCTCTAGCAACCTACCTAGGTAACTCTCTATCTCTCTCTTGTTTCACTATCTATCCCTCTCACTCCACCCCCCTCTTTCTCTCCCTCTCCCAATTCACTCCCTCCCACACCCTCTCCCTCTCTCAGGTCTCTCACTCACACTCCCTCTCTCTCCCACTCCCCCTCTCTCACACTCCCTCTCACTATCTATCTCTCAAGTCTCTCCCTCTCTCTCCTACTACCCCTCTCTCACACTCCCTCTCACTACCTATCTCTCAAGTCTCTTCCTCTCACCCCCTCTCACACTCTTAATTCTCTCCCTTTTCCACCCTACCTACATAACTCTCTCTTTCTCTTTGTCTCTCTCTCCCCCTCTCTCAATTTTCTCTCTCCCACCCCCCCCTCTCTCTCTCCCCTCCTTTGTCCCTCCCACCATACCTAGCTCTCTCTCTCTCTCTCTCTCTCTCTCTCTCTCTCTCTCTACTCCCTCTCTATTAAAATCTCACTTCCACCCCATCTCCCTCTCTCCAAAATCTCTCTCTCTCTCTCTCTCTCTCTCTCTCTCTCTCTCTTAAAATTCTCCCTCCCTCTAAAGACATACATACAAGCATAATAAATATGTAAATACAATCCTACATACATAGAAGCATACATGTACATGTGTAGATACACTCTTACATACATATAGGCATACATACAGACATACATACATACATACATATATGACAGAAAAGAATAGATGTACATACAAAAATACAAATATATATACATTCAATAAAGTAGAATTTAACATAAATCATGAAATAACGCAACCGCATTATACCATGCTCGAATTATGTCTTCCTAGAAATGTTCCTCACAATTGCAAAAAAAAATGTCAAAACTGAGATATAACACAAGAACATTATACATTGCTTTCAGAATCCCCAAGCTTTGGGATTGGTATTTTCCTTGGAATACCAACTGAAAGGCTTGGAGGGAATTCTCAATGACTAGAGACACTTTTTTGTAAATTCTACAATATTTCACATAATCGGATTCATGCTCACCACCAGGATTGCATGTGGTTCAATATAAAAGAAATCAAACATCTGGGTAATCTTAAGTTCTCTTTTAGCTATTCAACGATGTAATTTTTTTCACTTTCTGACAATATTAAGCCTTTCATCCATAATTGTTTTTGTTTGTATGTATCTTTTTTGTCAAAAAACAATGTTTGGTGTTTTTTTCGTTATAAATTAACCATTCATCAAAATTTTAAATAAATTACATTTTTAGACACTAGACTTCATTCTACAAGGTTTTAAATTTTTATTTTTAAAAAAATTCAATTAGTTTGCAAAATTTGCAGGGGTAGCACAACCAAAATTATGTTTTTCAAGAAGTGTCTACTTTGAAAATTAGTAAAAAAATAAATATTCATTAAAAAATTAGCAAAAAGATCATGCATCAACTACATACTATTAGCTAACTTCTGACTGTTTCAATTTTAAAAATACTAAAAAAAATTTCACCTTATGAGGGTTGTACAAGAGTTGCTATGTTATGTTTTTCTGACAAAAACAACACCAATTTGTGTACACCCCTCTTTTGAACCTTGTTGATGGTTAAAATGACACAAACAACATTAAAAAAAAATATTTCTACTCTATTTCTCCTGAAAAAGAAAGACAACATATACTGGCCTAACTCCCAAGGTCCTGGTAGCTAGTTCTCAACTGTCTGGTGTCACTCAATTGGTTCATGCAATTGTAATGTTCAAGGGGCCTGTGCTAGTAACGAAAGATTCAAGCAATGACACTTTTTATCAAAATAGTTCCTGTAAACAGAGGGGTTTCAAACAAAAGAAAAAGATGGAACAAAGGGATAACCAGTAAATTTGAATAAACCTTATCTAACATTTGGACATATATCTTGAATAATGAATGTTTTTCCAATTAGATCAAGAAAACCATAAGATGAAACAATCTATAGAATAATCCATACCATTGCATACATTTTAAGTGCTTAATTAATTTCACACTTACATATCATGAATACTTCAAAGATTTCAAAACAACACACATTCATTCATCATCAAGATTATAGATCAACAAACTTCAATAAATTTAATTCAATGACAATCTAACAAGATAATAGTTAAATCTGATTTCTTCTAATGATTTTCACCACATAAGAAACTATCATGCTTCAGCAAAATCATTGGCATTCAGATAGATTATAACTTATCAGCCTTATCAAATAAAACAACTCAATTCTAACTCCATATTGCGCAAAACCTGTAATTCTATTAAAAAAAGATGAAGTAACAATGCATCTCAAAATGATCACTAAAAATGTCTATCTCCCAGCATTAGGTAAGCCAATTGTATTCTCAATTAGCCGACCTTTACAATATGATACCCATCAGGTATTTATAGATATACAAAAGTTCGAAATCTACTTCTATTTTAGGCATTCCACCTTTTTAGGAACTAGATCAATTTGATCTTAAGTTCTTACATTTAAACATTTAGTTTTTACTAAAAATAGAAGATAGAAGAGAAGAAGAAGTCATGCACTCAAAAAGGTGTCAATGTTTCATGCAACATGCAAAGGAGAACACCATGAATGCAAGGATTCATGCATGTGAAGCTGTATCCTCAACAAACTCATCATAGCTGGTGAATACTTGCTGTAATGTATCCATCTCTAGCCCATCAGTCCAGCTATCTTCAAACTTGATTCAATCCAATTCTGCTACAACAAATTCCCCCATACTCTTTATTTTTATTAACTCTCTCCTAGCAGCTTTTATCTCTTCTTTGACTTCCACTAATCGATCTATTACCAAGTCTTTCCCATTATCCTTTTCCTGCATGAGTCCTTTGAACCTTTCATCCCATTTCTCTTTAACCTGACTCAAACGCATGCCATCTTTTGTCATCACATTTACATCTACAATTATGGCAATGATTGCTTCCAACTCTTCCAATTGCTTAGTTAAATTATTAACTGCTTCGTGAATCTCATCCTTGTGTTTACACAAAAAGCCAGTCCTAAACCGGAGTATTGATGCATCTCTGTATTGATGCATCTCTTTTATCAATCCTTTTGTATCCTTGTAGGCTTCAAATCCTTTCACTAAAACTTCACCTACCTCTTGGTTCAATTTTTCCACCCATCGGTCTACCATCCCTGCCTTACCTCTAACCTACACCAAATCATCTACCTCCTTTTTTCTTAACAAAACAAGAGTCTCAATGGCTGCTACCTGTTGTGACCTTGGAGAAGAGACACTCATCAAGAATGAATGCAACTGATCCAATTGAGCTTTAAGCTCATCCTTCTTTCACTTGTCCTTGATCATTCTTGACTTGGTCATTGAAGCCACCACATCAATCAAATTCATTTGCTGATTTCTAGTGGGTCTTCCCAAATTGACCGTACTCAGCTGATAATATGTTAACTGCATATCCCCTACCTCCTTTTCTGCCATCGACATGGCACATTCAGCAACAATTTCACTTTGTCTATAAGTCAGGTAGAATGTAGAATTTTAGCCCTTTCCTGCTCAATTCCCTTCATCACATCCTCCCAATTAAAAGGTTGTGGAGGTGTTCTTGCTCTCTTCTGCAGGTCCAATTTCGACCAAGTAGGAGCACTTGGAGGAGTAGTCATCATGGAAGAGGAAGCATCAACTATAAAAGGTGGCTAAACATCTACCTGAGGTTGAGAGTCAACCTTTGATTTCTCTTGTTTCTCTAAATTCTCTAGAGATTCTTTTTCCAAAGCCTGTAGTCTTTCTTTCTCCAATCTCTCCGCTTCTAAGGCCTTAAGTTTCTCTTCCTTTGTCTTTTCTTCTTCAGCTTGCTGCTTCTTTGTTAGCTCCTCGACATCTCTTTTCCTCTTCAAAATTTTAGCTTCTTGCTCTTTTTGGCGAGCCGCTTCTGCAAGTTTTAGTTGTTACACTAAGACTTCTCTTTCCCTTCAGTTCCTTGCTTTTTCTTTTTCAAGGTCATGAATTTTCTGTATCAACTCCAACTTGTCGTTCTCTTCCTTGATCTTGAGTTCATTTTCTTATTGCCTTCTTTGTTTTTCCACCTCATTAGTTGTTGTCTTTTCTATTTCCTTTTGTTTCTCCACTGTAGCCCTCGCATCAGAATCTCTCTTTGCATCTTTGAATAGCTTCCACTGATCTTCATGTGTTAAATTTATTCAATATCCTCCTGTAGAGGCATGTTCTCTTGCAGATATTTCTCTGATAGAGTCTCATCTGAATCTGTCTCAACTTCCAGAACTTCCTTCTCTATTTCTTTTCCCTTAGGAGCTTCAGCCATGCTATGAAGAGCTCCTTCTTGCATCTCCTTACTCTTCTTCCTTGTAATTGGGACTTGTGTGGATGATTCACCTAAGGTAGGTGTAGAAACAATAGATCCTACTGGAACATCTCCTTCTTGTGTGTCTTCTTCATCATCTACTACCTCAAGTTCTATTTCTTCAAAATCCGGAGGAAGCAATTCTAATGGCTCCTTGGGAGGTGTCTTTCTCTTGATTATCGTGTATCCCTTGCCCTTTTTAAGGACTGGTCCTTGAGGAGCTTCAGTTCTCATCATCAACCATTGCACACTCCTATCCAAGACTATCCTTCCAATATTCTTGATTTCAATTGTTTCTTTAGCATCCCAGTCAATTGGATATAGATTCTTAGTGCCAATATTCAAAGCTTCATAAGATGGATCTAATACAACTCCATCATCCACCAATATGTCAGGAATGTTTTATTTAATACTTAGTTCTGCCATAAGTGCAACTAACAATCTTTCATAGTTCTTCTTCCTCAAATCATACTCATCTTGCTAGTCACTCCAAAAGTCTTCTAACAAGTCAAAATGTCTAGTGAATACTGAAGGCAATAAGGCATACATCTTTTTCTTGGGATCGAAACAATTACGAGTTGTGTATAGTCCCAATTTCAAATGTACCAATTCATTACATTCTACCTTTTCTCCCACCAAGTGTTGAAAACTATATTCACCCAACTTCGTGGAAAATTTATGACATCCATTTTTGTGCTTCCCGAACTAAGCATTAACTCCAATAGCTTGATATACAAACTCCATAAGCACTATCATGTTATTGCAGAACCTTGGAAAAAATGTGGATGGCCTTCAAAACCGGCCAACTTGAAGTATGTAAATTTGGGATATTGGATGTACCAACTTCCCCATTCAACAATGAATTCCATAGCTTCTTGACTCAACCGGTATCTAGCATCTCCATTCAATTGATTGATAATCACATCTAAAAATGCATCATTGACTCTTCTAAAATGAGTCTCGGCAACTTGAAGAGACAATTGATCATAGTGATCCCATACCTTCTTCTACCCCCCCAAGGCTCCCATTATGCCTACTCTGTTCAAACTTGGGAAAACCCTTAATCTGGCTACTGCATATACAATGTAGGAAGTCATAAAGAAACACTTAGTGCTTCTAATGTTAGTCAACTAATCATGGATAGCATTTGACACAATCATTGGCCAATAAAATTGATGATGACCATGTAAGATTATATGGATGAAAGGAAACATCCATTCCTTGAATTAAAGTGTATCTCTCTTCTCGAACACCCTAGACAACGTCAATATTATATCTAATACTTCCTTCTTGAAATCTGCCCTCTTTGGCTGGTCTGCAAGTTTGCTCAAAGATTTCTTCTCTGTCTTTAACCATTTTTTGTTTAAGTGAGATTTATTGGAGTCTTTATGCTTACTATACTTCTCCAAGGATTTTGCTTCAGTTAGCTGCACCAAGCTCTTGGGATCTGGAACATTAAATATATTTTGAAACATTTGAGGAGTAAGATCAATTTGATCACATTATTCTGCAAATCCACACATAGTCTTGTAGCAGGATTATAGGCACTGGCTACTGTGAAGATCAACTCCAGATACTGAACTGATAAAGGGAACACAATGATATTGGCCAGGCCAGAATCCACAATCCTTTGAGTCCTTCCTATCAGATTTTCTCACTCTACAAAGGTTTCTTCATGTAATTCTTCAAAGTTGTACTGGCCCAAATTAGTATCCGTGATATTTGACCAATCTGATTCAAGCTTGCTCACCTTCACAACTGGACTCCTATGATTATACCTCAAGGTATAAGGTAGTTGTTCTAGCTTTAACTTCTTTGGTTTCGGTGTTGCCTTTGATGTTCCTGCAGACTGATTTTTTTGAGTAGCTTCTCCTAATGTTCTTGACATCTTTCAAATTTCCTACAAGCAAAACTCTAATTACATCCTTAGCCATCATCAAAAAACATACTTTAAAAACATACCTTTCATATATGGATCAGAGTTGGAACCAAACAAAACTCAACCTAACACAATCCCTTTTACAATACTACCAGACTCAGAGCCAAAAATCAATATAAATACTTCACTAACAATAAACAGGCTCATAGTCAAAATCGAAAAGGGAATCAGAACTGGGATCGAAATAAAAAATAGATTCGATTTTCCTTTAGATTTTTATATTTTCATATCCGACTTCCACTCCGCTTCTGCTTCCATCTAGGTTATCATTACTTCCTCAAAGAAGACTTTGGTTGTAAGCAAAGCCGAAAACGAGATGGAAATAGAATCGATAACTTGTGTAAAACAAAATTCTTAAGTTCATAATTGATTCCAATCCCACCTCTGCCTAGGTTAACCCTGACATAATCAAATGATTTTATTGATTCAACATATAACTTTATGATTAAAACCAAGGTCACTTTAAATGACAAAAAGGCTTTAAAACACTACACCCATATGACCATGGGGAACGACTGTATCTAAGGCATCATATTGAAATCATTTAACTATGATCACTGAAAGACATGAAACCCTAATCTAACAAACCCGATAAAATAAGGGCATAGATGTAAATCCCGCCATTTTACTAGATCAAAACACATGACAAAACCCTAATTAAAAGATAAAACTAATCTACCTCACTATAGATCCGTAACCTTAATAAACACCATAAAACCCCAATTTTATCTAATCTACTGCAAATCAAAAATAGCATGACACACTCACGATTAAGACGTGAAAGTGACCATGCTCAAAAATAGAAAGAATCAAAACAACAATACAGGAAACAAAGATTAAGCCAAGACAAAACAACATAAAACAAGAACCTACTCGAACCAACCATACCAATAATCATGAATTGGCCTTAAAACAATATGATTGAAAGCATGAGCAGATATAAAGCAAAATGTGACAAAACACGACCATAAATAAATGAAGAACAATAATAAGAAACCCTACCTCAAATGCAAAGAACCCAAGCTAATCTTCTAAACTGATCTACACGCAATAACCTTCCTTTCTTTCGATCAATTCACTCAAATGAACTTCGCTGTTGTTGCTTCATGCTCTTAGATTTCTCAATGATGGTAATAATGATTCTTTTAATCCTTAATGAAGGTAGAAACACTGATTTTTACCTACATGAGCAGATACCATTAATGCATTAAAACGTAGTTAAGGTGGAGTCGGAACTGTGAGAGAACGAACACTTCTCTGTAGTACCACTTTTGTCAAAAAGACAACGATCAAAAAGTGGCAGAGGCAGAACAAAAATGGAAAGTGATTTTTAAATTTATGAAATTTCCAAAATTAATTCCCCTTCTGGTTCTGGGTCCGTCAACCAAACACTAAAAGGACCAAACACAAAAAGTAAAGCAAAAGACCAACATAATAAAACTGAACACAAAGACCAAGACAAAAGCACAAATAAAAACAACGGAGGTGGGGGCGGAATAGATTATGATATTGTAATTTTCAATAAAGACCAACTTAAAACCCACTTCGATTCCGGTTCCACCAATGAAAAACAATAGGCCAAAAATAAAGACTGTCGGGATAGGAACAAAACCCGGTTTCAAAAAAACTTTTAGAACCCGATTCAGTTACGGTTCCGCCTCCGACAGACTAAATCAAAAATAAACAAAGTGTTGGAAGCAAAATTACTCCAAAATTTATTTAAAAAACAGCAAAAGATAAAGAACACAAGGGGGACCCATTTTGACCAAGGCAGAAGATGGGGTGGTAATGCAAGGCATAACAAATGGTGACTCAGCTGGGAAAATAGTTTACCTATTTTCAAGATACCCAAAGAAAAAATTTCAGTCATTGAAAACTACTAGCTTATAAACACTTTAACTTGAATAAAATCAGATATTTTTAGGATAAGTTTGAGCTGGAATCTCAGATGTATGTGCCCATGAGTAATCTTTGAATCCTAGTGTGTTTTTATATTATGCATCATTCTTCATAGATACTTTCTCTATTCTTTGAACCATCATACCTAAAATTCAAGCTACATGAGTTGAGTCTTTTAACTATCATGCAGTAAAATCCTGGGCATGGCTCCGCTGCCAGACAAGCGTCCATAGCCCCAATGGAGATGCCTCCAGTTCTCACAAAGCATTGCTCTACTACCAGCCAGGAATCCATAGCCCCAATAGAGATGCTTGATTACCCACTTGATATTGAGCTTGCCTTTCTCTTTCTTTCTTTTCATTTTTTTTTTTTGTACCTATGGAAATTCTTTTATGCATCTCTTAATACTTATATTCAATGAATCTAACATGTGCATTGAGTACTACAATGGATTTCATGATAGTCTTGGAATCATATTTTTCACTTGAATCAAAAGTAGAGTCATTCTAAAACAGATAGGCATTTACTCATGCAGATGTTTTATCTAATTTGGTGACAGATTTTCAATGATAATGCATGAGATATTCACAATGTATCTTCTTATCTTTAAATAACTTCTCAAACCCAAGCTAGAATGATCATAGGACATGAGTTTCAGAATGACATCCTTTTCAATGATGATAATGAAAATACCTAAACCAATTTCTCTCCTAGTACCAATAGTATACTTCGAATAACAACCCCAAGTCTTGAGATGAACAAAATAAAGATCCCCAACAAAACAAAACTCAACAAACAAAACCAAAACAAAACAAAAAAAACCAAATCAAAACAACAACAAAAATAAAACCTAACTAAAACAAAGACAAAACTAAAACATAACTACATAAAAACTTAATTATAGTATAATACATCCCTCGAAAAATATCAGACCTTCTATGCACCAAAATAGTGCTTGAGAAACTGACCATTAATAGGTAATGGAATAGGCTCTCTTGTTAAGGTACTCAAACGAAAAGCGTTGTCACCCAATATTTCAGCTACTTGATATGGACCTAACCAAAGTCTGTCAAACTTCTGGTGATCTCCCTTCTTCTCTCTAGCCTTATCCCATAATAGCACAAGGTTTGATATTCTAAAAGATTTTATCTTGGCTCTCTTGTCAAACCAAAATTTGACAATAGCCTGATGTTTAGAGAATTGCTACAAAGAAGCATCTCTTTGTTCTTCCATATTTAACAAACTAAGTAGTCTAACCTCAAACCTATCATCCTTGGATTAAAATTCCTGCATGAATTTCAAGACAGGTATTTTTAAATGAATGGGAAATATTGGATCTTGGCCATAGACCAACTTGAAGGGTGAATTCCCTAGGGCTGCTTTGATTCTGGTTCGATATGCCCATAAGGCAAATCTCAACTATGTGTGCCAATCCCTAGGGTTATTTTCTAACAACTTTCTTATAAATTCCAATAATTTCTTATTTGTGGACTCAACCACTCCATTCCCCTGAGGGTAATAATTGGAAGAATATTTTAACATAATCTTATGCTCATATGCCCATAAAATGAACTCTGCTGAAGAAAAAGTAGGGCCGTTATCACATACCAGAGAAAATGGAACACCAAACCTGGTTGTGATGTTCTCTATTAGAAACTTGATGACCACCTCCGTGGTGCTATTCTTGCAAGGTTGTGCCTCCGTCCAACATGTGCAGTAGTCAGTTGCAGTCAAGATGAATTTATGTCTTGCAGAAAAATTTGGATTAATCACACCTACAAAATCAAGTGCCCATTGAGCAAATGGCCTTACCTCATATACCGGTTGTAGGGGCATTGCAGGATTTCTTTCTCTAGGTGCAGAGGTTTGACATCCATGAAAAGTCCTACAGTGTTGGTGTGCATCTCTAAACACATAGGGCCAATAATAGCTTGACCTTAAAATCAGATGTGCCAAAGCCTCAGCTGATCCATGCCCTATTTCATGCCTACCATGAAATTCATTTATGGCATGTTTAGCTTCTTGTTGATCCAAGAAGCGTAGATAGATCCCTTGGAAATTATTCTTGTAGATTGATCCCCCTTTAAGCATTTAATGGGCACTCTACATCCTCAATACTCTCCTTTGATTAGCATTCATTCCTTCTAGACACTTGTTATTGAGGAGGAAGAACACTAAATCTATATGCTAGGCATCTTTTGTGAACGATTGAATAGTGTACTATTGACAAGTTATACTTTTTTCCACTTCATCCATTGCTTTCGACAAACCTTGACCTCTTACAAGCTTCATTGGGTGAATCTCCATGTCAAACTCTTGTAAGATTGCCATCCATTTTCCTCTTCTTTCCCCTAATTCACTTTGCATTAAGAGGGACTTTACAGCTCGATCTAGGACTATGGCCATAACCTGACTTCTAATTATGTAATGCCTAAACTTCTTTACTGCTCTAACCAATGCAAAGGCTTTTTTTTCCAGTGATGAATATCTTACTTCTGCATTTTTAAATAGAGAGCTCATAAAATCAATTGGTCTCTCCTCATTCTCTTCTCTTCTCTGTGTTAACACTGCTGCACATGAATGCTTAGAAGCAAAAGAATAAAGGTAGAAAGGTTTTAGATAATTTGGGCTTGTCAAAATAGGTGCCTCAGATATAGCTTGCTTAATCTACATGAAAGCAAACTTGTCCTCTTCACTCCATTCAATCTTTGCATCCTTCTTCATCATTTCATTGAGTGGTTTGACAATTTCTACAAACCGTATTATAAACCTCCTAACAAAATTAATCCTTCCAAAGAAAGATCTCATTTCCTTCTTACATCCTGGCCTCGTCAATTTCAAAATGGCCTCTACTCAGTCAGGATCTATGGAAATCCCCTCCTCTGATATAATGTGACCTAAGAACTTTCCTTGGGAGCCTCCAAATACACATTTCTTTGGGTTAAGGGAGACACCATAACTGATACATTTCTTTAGCACCTTCTCCAAATCAGCAACATGATTTTCTCTATTCTTAGAGAAGATGGTCAAATCATCAACATAGATGATTATACATTTCCCGATCAGATCTTTAAAAGCTACATCCATTGCCCTTTGAAAAGTAGCACCAACATTGATTAGACCAAATGGAATCCTTCTATAGGCAAACGTGCCCCATTTCATAGTGAAATTTGTCTTCATCCTATCTTCACAACATACAAGGACCTGATTGTATCCTGAATACCCGTCTAAGAAAGACATCATCTGTGATCCATTGACCTTTTGCAATACTTCATCAAGGGAAGGTAATGGATAATTGTCCTTCTTAGAGGCCTTGTTTAAATTTCTGAAATCAACACACAATCTAATCTCACCATTCTTCTTCCTCACAGGAACTAGATTAGCCACCCAAGTAGAGTGTCTAACTAGTAAGATTATTCTTGCGGCCAAAAGTTTTTGCACCTCTTTTTGAATCAGAGGTTCAATTAATGCGTTGACCAGGTGTTGCTTTCGGCGAAATGGCTTGGCTTCTGACTTGAGAGGAATTGTATGTGTGATGACAGATGTATCAAAAGTTTTCAAGTCATCATAGCTCCAAGCAATTGCTTCAATATTCTATTTCAAGACTCTAATTATCTCGTCCTTAATCTCTTGAGAACAATTTTTCCCTATAAGAACATTCCTTTCTGCCCCTGAGTGAGCCAAATTAATGGATTCATACTTTCCTCCCTCACTCTTTGTAGGCATTCTTTGATAAGCTCGTGGATCTGAATCAAATATCCTTTCCAATGCTATCATCCTTTTTGGGATGTTATTTCTCTTTAAATCCAATATCCCTTCTAGATTGTCACTTTTTGGATTCCAGTTTCCTTGATCTCTATCAGAGTCATCAATTATCTATCCTTGAAATACATCAGAACTCTCCAAAAAAGCTAAAATGTGTTGATCATCATTAAACACCTGAAAGTGTCTGACATTATTAGGAATGGCAGGGACTGAAAACAATTCCATAGAAAACCTCTTCAGATTTGAATCTTGCATAGGCTCTAGTGTACTCGCAGCAGTAGCAAGAGCATCTGAAATTTGATTTGCTTCCCTTGGAATGAGAGTAATTCCAAAGGCATCAAAATCTTCTATTAAATTCCAAACCCTATTTCTATATGCAGCCAATCTTTTGTTATGGCATGTGTATTGGCTACGTACCTACTTCATAATTACCTCAGAATCTCCCATCACTACAAGAGTAGTTACCTTCTTCTTATGAGTAAACATGAGCCCTCTTGCAAGTGTTTCATATTCTGCTACATTATTAGTACAACCAAACTACAATCTATAAGAAGCAAAGTAAGTTTTTCCTTTCGGATTGGTTAGTTCAATTCCTGCCCCACTTCCTAATTTAGATTTAGAACCATCAAATTTAAGATTCCATAATTGGTCTTTGGCTGGGAGTTCTTTCTTTTTAGAAGCAATAGGGAATTTGTCACTTGTGACATGTGGTGGCTCGAACTTTTTCTGATTATCAGCAATTATCTTGAGGCTAGGCTCAATTAAAGATTCTCCTATGTTCCCAATTTGCTCAACAACTATCTCCTGAATGTTCTCTTGAGTTAATTTACCATCTAATTCAGCTTTCATTAACATCTTGGGCATTGGTAAAGCATCTGGAGTAGGGGTATTGAAATGAAACTGAGATACTTTCACCTTTTCTTGATCTTGAAAGCCTAAAACCTGAATTTTCTCTACTGGTAAGGAATTTTCCTCTTGAGAAAGACTAGCCCATGTAAGAATAGTTGCATCCTTAACTTGGAAGGAGAACTCATTGATAGGAGTCTCATATTTCTCTTGACATTTCTATTTGGGCTGATCTATATGACTTAGAATATCTATACATGACTGACATGTTAACTCCGAATGGTTATGATAGTGAATCCTACACCAATTAGGAAGCAACAAACTACTCAGATCAATTTATACTCTTAAAACCAGCCTATCTTGTTGCAATTTCCTTATTGGAACCTATTGGTTAATGTGAATCATCGAGTCACTATGATCTAAGGATAACGTATCATCAGGACTAACTATAGAGAAAGTAAGGACTTCCTCTTATTTGTAAACACCTATCTCAGTCTCAAAGAATGCTACTTCATTTGGAGTATCATACTCTATAATCATGTGTTTGAGCCTAGGTTCACTTTCAATTCTTATCTGGGTGGAAACTCCTTTCCAAGGTAACCACATGTGCCAGAAATCCAAAGATAGATATCCTCCTATGATTTTCATTAGCTCTTGACTTAAGAGCATACCATATTTTTTTGGGATATCAGCTACTTGGATATCTATATAGGTCTGGATCCTTGGGTCTGATCCAACTTGAACATGCATGTTCTTCAACTCACCTACAACATTGACTTCAGTTTTATCCAACTGAATCACCTTTTTATTGGTTGGGATAGGACTCAATCCTAACTTCTTAGAAATCAAAAAAGGCATAGCATTCCCTGATGCTCCAGAATCTAATAAACAGTTGTGTAGATTCTTTCCAAAGATCCTCAAACTTAACAAGAAAGGTGGGGTACTAGTCTTACCTTTATACATAACTACATTTGTCTCCTTTGCGGGAGTCACTTTACCTTTCCCTTTAAGGTGATCTACCTCTTCCAAATATTTTAATACCACCTCTTGTTGAGCTAGGAACCACTTCATGATATCAAAGAAAGACAGTGACATCTTCTACCTCTGTAATTCTGCAACAAAGTCAAATTCTGAATCATTCCTAACTTGGTATTTAGGAAAAGACGGTTGATTACCTTTGTTATGAGAATCAGAAGGTCCCTTTGGTGGGGGTAGATTATTATTTGTTTTCTGATTTGGTGGAACCATGTTATTCAGGGGTGCAAATGTAGTGAATGGCCCCTTGTTCTAATTTCTTAGAAAGTGGCCACCCTTAGATTGGAAGGCTTGAGCATCATAAACATCTTCCTCTAGCTCATTCTCTCCTTGCATAGGGAATTGATACTTTTCTTCAATGGTTTCATAAGTCATGGCAATGCTGACTGACCCATTACCTTGATTGGAATTTACTACTAGAGGATGGTCATCAGCCTATGCAATTTTCACCATTTTCTCCATCTTTGGGCAATTGACCTCAAAATGGGCTGTTATATCATGCAACCTACACCAATTTGTCATAAAATTCAAATCAACAACATTAGCCGTATGTGGTCTTTCTTCACCTGCTTGATAATTATGAGGAACTCCCCCATTATTAGGTCCAGTATTCCACTACCTATTATTGTTGTTGTTGTTGAACCTTTAATTATATCCTCTATTCTGGTTTTGATAATTCTGGTTTGAGGAGTTCTTATTTTGGGAATTCCTACTGGTGTTCTGATTCTGGTTCTAATTAGAGTAGTTGCCCTGATAGTTATAACCTCCCTGATTGTTGTAATTCTAGTTTTGATTATTGGGAGCATTTTGCCTGAGTTGTGCCATGTCATTTGACATCTGAGAGAGAGTCTTCTTGAGAGTCTCTAACTCACTTGTGAGTTGAACAGTTTGTTCATTCTACACATTTTGGACTATGCTTGTGGAATGGACATGGGTTGATCCTCCCCCTTGTTGTGGTTGGTGTGAGGAATCTTGGACACCATGGGTGGAGCTTGCAACTCATATATTGGTCCATATTGGGAATAAGACATCCCTGGGACAGTGTTATATAATGGTGGATTAGGCATCTGATAATTCATTGGAGGAAGAACTGCTCCTAACCCTCTAGATTGCAAACTTATCTACTGATGCAATTTGATATCCAAATGATAAATCTTAGATAGTGAGTCAATTTCGTCAGGTTGATAAGTTCTCTACAAGAACATGCCAATCAAAGGATCAACAACTCTCAAATATGCTTGTATGGCCATACCCTCTGGTACTAAGTAAGGCTCTTGTAGCCTATGATACATCCTTTGGAACCTAGTATTAAACAAGGGCAATGGTTCATGATGTTCTTTCCTTATGGTGGAAAACTAGTGATATAATATTGCAGGATCAACGCAAACCCTGTATTGATTAATGAAAGCATTTTTCAAATCTGTCCAACCCAAGATAGATCCCTGAGGCAGATTTAGATACCAATTATATGCCATGTCTCCCAAACAATTAGGAAATAGTCTACATACCACATCTTGATGAGCAACTTGAGCTTGAGTGCAAGCATCTTTGAATGCTTGTATATGTTCTTTATCACTTCTCGACTCTCCATGCATGTATTTCGGACAAAACCTCTCTGGGTTCTTTGGTAAATCATGGAATCCCCCAGGAATAGTACCTAACGGGGAGGGATTATTCATAAAGTAAGCCATTGGTGGGATTGGTTGGACAGGTGGTGATATAGGCCGAATTGGCAGTGACACAAGCCTATTTGGAGGTGATGATGTAGGTGGAATTGGTGGTGGTGTAGATGGATTTGGAGGAAATCCAGGTGGAGTAGGTGGTGGTGGCAGTGTAGGTATCAAAACCCTATGAGCATAAGGTCTTGGTCTATCCGGAGTTTGCAATTCTTGTAAAGGTTCAAGGTCAGTAGAGGATCTCAAAATCCTTCCATATTTCTCTAGTGAAAAAGATCCTATGCTAGCCAGTTTGTCTTTTCAAGGCCCTCCTTCTAGCACCAACTTCTGTTGATGGTTAAAATGACACAAACAACATTAAAAAAAAATATTTCTACTCTATTTCCCTTGCAAAAGAAAGACAACATATAGTGGCCTACCTCCCAAGGTCCTGGTAGTTGGTTCTCAACTGTGTGGTATCACTCAATTGGTTCATGCAACTGTAATGTTCAAGGGGCCTGTGTTGGTAACGAAAGATTCAAGTAATGAATCTTTTTATCAAAATAGTTCCTGTAAACAAAGGGGTTTCAAACAAAAGAAAAAGATGGAACAAAGGGATAACTAGTAAATTTGAATCAACCTTATCTAACATTTGGACATATATCTTCAATAATGAATGTTTTTCCAATTAGATCAAGAAAACCATAAGATGACACAATCTATAGAATAATCTATACCATTGCATATATTTTAGGTGCTTAATTAATTTCACAATTACATATCACAAATACTTCAAATATTTCATAACAACTTCATTCATCATCAAAATTATAGATCAACAAACTTCAATAAATCTAATTCAATGACAATCTAACAAGATAATCTTTAAATCTGGTTTCTTCTAATGATTTTCACCACATAAGAAACTATCATGCTTCAACACAATCACTGGCATTCAGATAGATTATAACTTATCAGCCTTATCAAATAAAACAACTCAATTCTAACTCCATATTGCGCAAAACCTATAATTCTATTAAAAAAAGATCAACAATGAATGTCAAAATTATCACTACAAAATTCTATCTTGTAGCATTAGGTAAGCCAATTCTATTCTCAATTATCCAATCTTTACAATATGATACCCATCAGGTATTTATAGATATACAAAAGTTCAAAATCTACTTCTATTTTAGGCATTCCACCTTTTTAGGAACTAGATCAATTTGATCTTAAGTTCTTACATTTAAACATTTAGTTTTTACTAAAAATAGAAGATAGAAGAGAAGAAGAAGTCATGCGCTCAAAAAGGTGTCCATGTTGCATGCAACATGCAATGAACGAGAACATCATGCATGCAAGGATTCATGCATGTGAAGCTGGATCCTCAACAAACTCATCATAGCTGGTGAAGACTTGTTGTAATGTATCCATCTCTGGCCCATCAATCCAACTATCTTCAAACTTGATTCGATCCAATTCTGTTGCAACAAATTCCCCCATACTCTTTATTTTTATTAACTCTCTCCCAACAACTTTTATCTCTTCTTTGACTTCCACTAATCGATCTATTACCAAGTCTTCCCCATTATCCTTTTCCTGCATGAGTCCTTTGAACCTTTCATCCCATTTCTCTTTAACCTGACTCAAAGGCATGCCATCTTTTGTCATCACATTTACATCTACAATTATGGCAATGATTGCTTCCAACTCTTCCAATTGCTCAGTTAAATTATTAACTGCTTCGTGAATCTCATCCTTGTGTTTACACAAAAAGCCAGTCCTAAACCGGAGTATGTGAGAAGTTTTCTCCACAAAATCCTTGTTGTCTTCCTGAAGTATGGACTGTTCTAGAAGAGTTGTTAGAGGCAATGCACTTACTCTTTCCAACTTTTGATTGTATTCTTTGTACTCTTCTTCTTGTTTTTCTGATGCCTCAATGTATTGATGCATCTCTTTTATCAATACTTCTGTATCCCTATAGGCTTCAAATCCTTTCACTAAAACTTCACCTACCTCTTGGTTCAATTTGTCTACCCATCGGTCTACCATCTCCACCTTACCTCTAACCTACACCAAATCATCTACCTCCTTTTTGCTTAACAAAATAGGAGTCTCAATGGCTGATACCTGTTGTGACCTTAGAGAGGAGACACTCTTCAAGAATGAATGCAACTGATCCAATTGAGCTTTAAGCTCATCCTTCTTTCGCTTGTCCTTGATCATTCTTGACCTAGTCATTGAAGCCACCACATCAATCAAATTCATTTTCTGATTTCTAGTGGGTCTTCCCAAATTGACCGTACTCAGCTGATAATCTGTTAGCTACATATCCCCTACCTCCTTTTCTATCATCGACATCGCACATTCAGCAACAATTTCCCCTTTGTCTATGAGTCGGGTAGAATGTAGATTTTTAGCCTTCTTTTTAGGCCTTTCCTGCTCAATTCCCTTCATCACATCCTCCCAATTAAGAGGTTATGGAGGTGTTCTTGCTCTCTTCTATAGGTCCAATTTCAACCAAGTAGGAGCACTTGGAGCAGTAGTCATCATGGAAGAGGAAGCAACAACTGTAGAAGGTGGCTGAACATCTACCTGAGGTTGAGAGTCAACCTTTGATTTCTCTTGTTGCTCTTCTTTCTCTAGAGCTTCTTTTTCCAAAGCCTCTAGTCTTTCTTTCTCCAATCTCTCTTCTTCTAAGGCCTTAAGTTTCTCTTCCTTTTCCTTTTCTTCTTCAGCTTGCTGCTTCTTTACTAGCTCCTCAGCATCTCTTTTCCTCTTCAAACTTTCAACTTCTTCCTCCTTCTGGCTAGCCTCTTCTGCAAGTTTTAGTTTTTAGTGTAATTATTTATTTATTATACTAGCATAAGTTAACTTAGGTTTTAATTAATCATATTAGTCCTAAATTGCATTTAATCATTTAATAAATTTGTTGAGATAAGATTCTCTTCTAGAAGATGAGTTGTCTTTTCTAGAACTTATCTCCATCTTGTTATCATTCCCTAGGTAGTTTGTTAGGGTTTCTTGTTGTCACATGAAGTGTGATTTGAACACTTGGAAACATTCTTTTTATTCTAGGTTTAGCACTTGCCTATACAATCAGGTATATGTACTCTTTGTAATCTATCCATCTATCCATATATCTATCATCTGATAGATCATAATAGAATCTATATTTGCATGCCATTATCATACTTTCTTTGTGGTTGAATATTTCTTCCTAGCAAATGTCCACCTGTGCATCCATCATTCCAACATGGTACTAGAGCTATTCTAGTGAAGGTTCATCCCAAGATCAAGAAAGTTTGGCTAGTGAGATTATTTGGAAAGCAAGGGTTTGTTGCAAGCCGTTTTTTATTGGAGTCGTCATCACATTTTCTTCAAAAATCTAGTTTTCACTCATTTGTAGGAAAAATGATTTCTGGGTTTTGTAGCCAGCGTCGAAATCTGAACTGAGTATCTTGTAGATTTTGCATATCTTACACAAATCTAGAAAAAACCGCAGTCGAAAAAGAGTCGGACATCATTTTTCTCTTGGATGAAAGTTAAAAAAAATCAATTTTTCATCTTTTGCTTGTTGGATCAAGAAACTATTTCTGGGTTTTAATTTTTGTCTACAAACAGTGAGTACATTTTTTAGAAATCAAATTAGAAATAAATGTTTTTGCTAGAAAACCCATTTCCTGCAAGCTAAATTCAATTTTTTTGAAAAATTCATAACTTTTGGTCACGATGTCCATTTTTGGCAAACAAGATATTGACATAAAACTTGTTTCAAGCACTTCATAGTGGTGTAGGCCATTTTTTCAGATTTGGTCATCTACACAAATTTGAGGTTACTTTTCATCATGGAGACAGATGTGAGCATTGGTTTGTGCATGCACTCTTTTTAATTTTTTGTTTATGCATATTTAGGCATTCTCTCCTTTTGCAATCATTGGGTATTGTAATAAATGAACTGATATAAAGTTCCATCAGGGGGGTTTCTTGCATAATAATCTGATTAGAGTGTGCATGCACTTTGATCTTCATTTTTTTTTGATGACAACTCGCATGGGTTGTAATCTGGTTTCTTAGATTCTTTTGGCCATATTTTGTCTTAGCTTGACACATATCAGATTCATTTCAGATCCATCTCAGTTTGAGGGCCACTAAATTTTTGGTTAATGTTCCTGAGTCTTTATGGTACTTGTTCTCATGGAAAAATTTTAGTCTCAATTTGACATCAGCATCGAGATTCATGGCTTCCAGATTCTGTCATCATCTTTTCATCTACTATTGCTTTATGGATTCTGGGGTTGTTCTAGTTTGGTGTTTTCGAGTGTTCTGTGGCATCAGGCCTGCTATTGCATTATTATGATTCCGATATGGTTTCTTGTAGATAGAAGTATCTTTCCTTGCTTGTCGGATTGTGGTTTTAGTGTTACTCCATAGTGTTCTTCTAGTGCTTCTTTGCTACAATCATCTCATTGTAGGGGGGGTCGTCCCACTGGGTTTTCCTTCTCTACCTCATTATTGCATTTGTACATTTGTACCTAATCAGACCTTGTTGTCGGGGCCCATTCATGCTTTCTTGCATTCATCTTAGTTTTAGGTGCATGCTTATATAGTCTCCCTAAGTTGCACTTATGGGGGGGTGTTAGTGTAATTAATTATTTATTAAACTAGCATAAGTTAACTTAGGTTTTAATTAATCATATTAGTCCTAAGTTGCATTTAATCATTTAATAAATTTGTTGAGATAAGATTCTCTTCTAGAAGATGAGTTGTCTTTTCTAGAACTTATCTGCATCTTGTTATCATTCCCTAGGTAGTTTGTTAGGGTTTCTTGTTGTCACATGAAGTGTGATTTGAACACTTGGCAACATCCTTTTTATTCTAGGTTTAGCACTTACCTATATAATCAGGTATATGTACTCTTTGTAATCTATCCATCTATCCATCTATCTATCATCTGATAGATCATAATAGAATCTATATTTGCATGCCATTATCATACTTTCTTTGTGGTAGAATATTTCTTCCAGGAAAAAGTCCACCTGTGCATCCATCATTCCAACATTAGTTTGGCAACTAAGACTTCTCTTTCCCTTCGGTTCCTTGCTTTTTCTTCTTCAAGGTCATGAATTTTCTATATCAACTCCAACTTGTCATTCTCTTCCATGATTTTGAGTTCATTTTCTTGTTGCCTTCTTTGTTTTTCCACCTCATCAGTTGCTTCCTTTTCTATTTCCTTTTGTTTCTCAATTGCAACCCTCACATCAGAATCTCTCTTTGCATCTTTGAGAAACTTCCATTGATCTTCATGTCTTAACATTTATTGAATATCCTCCTCTAGAGGCATGTTCTCTTGCAGATCTTTCTCTGATAGAGTCTCATCCGTATCTTTCTCAACTTCTAGAACTTCCTTCTCCATTTCTTTTCCCTTAGCAGATTCAACCATGCTATGAAGAGCTCCTTCTTGCATCTCCTTACTCTTCTTCCTTATAATTGGGACTTGTGTGGATGATTCAACTAAGGTAGGTGTTGAAACAACAGATCCTACTAGAACATCTCCTCCTTGTGTCTCTTCTTCATCATCTACTGCCTCAAGTTCTATTTCTTCAACATCCGAAGGAAGGAATTCTTATGGCTCCTTGGGAGGTGTCTTTCTCTTGTATCGCTTGCCCTTTTCAAGGACTGGTCCTTGAGGGGCTTGAGTTCTCATCATCAACCATTGCACACTCCTATCCAAGACTATCCTTCCAATCTTCTTGATGTCAATTGTTTCTTCAGCATCCCAGTCAATTGGATCCAGATTCTTAGTGCCAATATTCAAAGCTTCATAAGATGGATCTAATACAACTCCATCATCCACCAATGTCTCAAGAATGTTTTCTTTAATACCTAGTTCTACCATAAGTGCAATCAGCAATCTTTCATAGTTCTTCTTCCTCAAATCATATTCATCATGTCAGTCACTCCAAAAGTCTTCTAACAAGTTGAAATGTCTAGTGAATACTAAAGGAAATAAGGCATACATCTTTTTCTTGGGATCAAAACACTTATGAGCTATGTATAGTCCCAATTTTAACTGTACCAATTCATTTCAGACTACCTTTTCTCCCACCAAGTGTTGACAACTATATTCACCAAACTTCATGGGAAATTTATGACATCCAGTTTTATGCTTGATCCCGAACCGAGCATTAACTTCAATAGTTTGATATACAAACTCCATAAGAACTATCCTATTATTGAAGCACCTTGGAAGCAAATGTGGATGGCCTTCAAAATGGCCACCCTGAAGTATGTAAATCTGGGATATTTGATGTACCAACTTCCCCATTCAGCAATGAATGCCATAGCTTCTTGACTCAACCGATATCTAGCATCTCCATTCAATTGATCAATAATCACATATAAAAATGCATCATTGACTCTTCTAAAATGACTCTCAACAGCTTGAAGAGACAATTGATCATAGTGATCCCATACCTTCTTCTACCCCTCCAAGGCTCCCATTATGCCTACTCTATTCAAACCTGGGAAAACCCCTAATCTGGCTACTACATATACAATGTAGGAAGTCATAAAGAAACACTTCGTGCTTTTGATGTTAGTCAACTGATCATGGATAGCATTTGACACAATCATTGGCCAATCAAACTGCTGATCACCATGTAAGATTATTTGGATGAAAGGAAACATCCATTCCTTTAACCAAAGTGCATCTCTCTTCCCAAACACCCTAGACAACATCAATATTAGATCTGATACTTTCTTCTTGAAATCTACCCTTTTTGGTTGGTCTACAAGTTTGCTCAGAGATTTCTTCTCCGTCTTTAACCATTTTTTGTTTAAGTGAGATTTATTGGAGTCTTTATGCTTACTATACTTATCCAAGGCCTCTACTTCAGTTAGTTGCACCAAGGTCTTGGGATCCGAAACATTAAATATATTTTGAAACATTTGAGGAGTAAGATCAATCATCACATTATTCTGCGAATCCATGCATAGTCTTGTAGTAGGATTATAGGCACTGGCAATTGTTAAGATCAACTTCGGACACTGAACTGATAAAGGGAACATAGTGATATGTGCCAGGCCAAAATCCACAATCCTTTGAGTCCTTCCTGTCAGATTTTCTCGCTCTGCAAAGGTTTCTCCCTGTAATTCTTCAAAGTTGTACTAGCCCAGATTAGTATCCGTGATATCTGACTAGTCTGATTCCACCTTGCTCACCTTCATAATTGGACTCCTATGATTATACATTAAGGTATAAGGCTATTGTTCTTTCTTTAACTTCTTTGGTTTCATTGTTGCCTTTGATGTTCCTGCAGGCTGATTTCTTCGAGCAGCTTCTCCTGATGTTCTTGACATCTTTCAACTTTCCTACAAGCAAAACTCTAATTAGATCCTTAGCCATCATCAAAAAACACACTTTAAAAAAATACCTTTCATATATGGATTGGAGTCGGAACCAGACAAAACTCAACCTAACACAATCCCTTTTACAATACTGCCATAATCAGAGCCAAAATCAATATAAATACTTCACTAACAATAAATAGGCTCGGAGTCAGAATCGAAAAGGGAATTGGAACCAGGATTGAAATGAAAAACAAATTTGATTTTCCTTCAGATTTTCATATCTGACTTCCACTCCACTTCCACTTTCATCTAGGTTATCATTACTTCCTCAAAGAAGAATTTGGTTATGAGTGGAGCTGGAAACGGGATGGAAACAAAATCAATAACTTTTGTAAAACAAAATTCTTAAGTTCATAATTGATTCTGGTCTTGCCTCCACTTAGGTTAACCCTGACATCATCAAATGATTTTATTGATTCAACATATAACTTCATGATTAAAACCAAGGTCGCTTTAAATGACAAAAGGGCTTTAAAACACTATACCCATATGACCATGGGGAACGACTGTATCTAAGGCATCATATTGAAATCATTTAACTGTGATCACTAAAAGACACGAAACCCTAATCTAACAAACCCGATAAGATTAGGGCACGGATGTAAATCCCACCATTTTACCAAATTGAAACACACGACAAAACCCTAATTAAAAGATAAAACTAATCTACCTCACTGTAGATCTGTAACCTTAATAAACACCATAAAACCCCAATTTAATCTAATCTACTACAAATCAAAAATAGCACGATGCACTCACGATTAAGACGTGAAAGCGACCATGCTCAAAAATAGAAAGAATCAAAATGACAATACAGGAAACAAAGATTAAGCCAAGACAAAACAACATAAAACAAGAACCTACTCGAACCAACCATACCAATAATCACAAATTCACCTTAAAACAAAATGATTGAAAGCACGAGCATATATAAAGCAAAACGTGACAAAATACGACCATAAATAAATGAAGAACAATATTAAGAAACCCTACGTCAAATGCAAAGAACCTGAGCCAACCTTCTGAATTGATCCACATGCAATAACCTTCCTCTCTTTCGATCAATTCACTCAAACAAACTTCGTTGCTACTGCTTCTTGCTCTTAGATTTCTCATTGATGGTAATAATGATTCTTTTAACCCTTAATGAAGGTAAAATAACTGATTTTTACCTACACGAGTAGCTGCCATTAATGCTTTAAAGTGTAGTTAAGGTGGAGTCAGAACTGTGAGAGAATGAGCACTTCTCTATAGTGCCACTTCAGTCAAAAATTCAAAGATCAAAAAGTGGCAGAGGTGGAACAAAAATGGAAAGTGATTTTTAAATTTATGAAATTTCCAAACTTAATTCGCCTTCCGGTTTCGGGTTCGTCAACCAAACACTAAAAGGAGTAAACACAAAAAGTAAAGCAAAAGACCAACATAATAAATCTAAACACAAAGACCAAGATGAAAGCACAAATAAAAATAGTAGAGGCGGGGGCGAAATAGATTATGATCTTGCAATTTCCAATAAAGATCAACTTAAAACCCACTCCAGTTCCGGTTCCGTCAAAGAAAAACAACAGGCCAAAAAAAAGACCATTCTTGATAGGAACAAAACCTAGTTTCAAAAAAACTTTCAAAACCCGATTCAGTTACGGTTCTGCCTCCGACGGACTAAATAAAAAATAAACAAAGTGTTGGAAGCAAAATGACTCCAAAATTTATTTAACAAACAACAAAAGATAAAGAACACAAGGGGGACCCATTTTGACCAAGGCAAAAGATGGGGTGGTTATGCAAGGCATAAAAAACCCCTTAATCTCAACCATTTTCAAAATAATTTAGTAGTTTAGAAAGTAGACTCGGAGCACTTTGTTCCTTGTTCTTGTTCCATCTCAATATTTGAGTATAACTATCCTCAATTTCACATCCAAGGTCAGTATTTCTTGATTTCAGAAAAAAGTTGCCACTTAGGCCCCCTTTTTGGGACCCATCTTTTTTCACTTACCCTCATCAAATTGAAATTGATTAGATAAATCTACCAAGATAGTTGTGCAGGGGTCAGTGGGTGGTAGAAATATGCAACTTGCTAATAATCTCTTATAGCTAAGGTATTTTGACTAAAACCAACTATTGGTTCTGTCTGATATAGATAGAAAGGAGGTGTAGGAGAAAAAAATATTGACATGATGGGTTATAGAAAATTTCAACACTTGCATGTTTAAAACCAACAAACAATATTTCTAGAGTCCCCGGGTGTGTAAAGAAAATGCCTCCAAAAGGCTAAAACTACTATTGTACGCACCAAATAGTAGTAAAAAAATGTATTAAATGGATTGAAAATCAGGTCATAGTCCCACTAGGTCTGCAAAGACTATTGTCCCTTAAAGTTGCACTTTTGATAAGTTACAAAACTTAGAACTTTGGAGGAACATGGGAACATTCCTAGGCTATGGGTTAGCTAAAATTGGAATGGACCTCTAGAGAAGGCTTTCTCCTAAGGTACTCACCTAATTAACTATTCTAAAGACTTGTAGAGGAAAAGGGTAAGAAAGAAACATAAACTAAAAATTATAACTCCTAAGATGATGCATCAAAACACTAACTAGGAATTGTAAAAATCTTACATACAAAGTTCAATCAATGATAATATTTCACATACATAACTCACTTTTGTATGTTTCTTGCATAAGTGTTTCATAAGGAGGTCTTAATGCCAAACTCTTAAAAGGAAAGAAATTTCATAACTAGATTCATTTGCATTCTTAACATAGCTTATAATCTGAAAAATACATGCTCTTCTGCAAAAGGTACTAACACAAGACAAAACTACAAGGAAATAGACAAACTTCACAAGTGATCTCACCAATCAACTAAAATTCATACAATAAAGGAGAAAATGAGAAGGAAAGATAACTCAACTTCATTGATATTCAAGGTAATCACTGGTATACATGCCAAAAGAGTTACAAAAATATGTTGTATATCTCCCAAGGACTCCAAAAAGTCACAAACTAAAATTAGAGCATAATCAGAATGATTTGAAAATGAGTCAACAAGTGACTATAACCATCCTCCTCCAACATCCACCAAAATAGGACCTAGAACCTTCTTGGTCGTATGCAACAATAAATCCAAAAATATAGCTCCTAAATCTCCTCCAAAAAGGCTCCAAAATAAAGAAATGGTCAATCCTTGACCTTATCCATCATAAACGCATCAAAAAATGCTCCTAAATGCTCTCCAAGTGCTTCAAAATTGAGTCAAATCACTCCTCTATTTCCTCTTCATTTTTTCCAGCCTCCTTCAACCTCCCTTATATGCTTGCAAAATCATAAATTACCTTTAACCATCTCCTTTGACCATATTTTCAAGGTAAATGTTTATCACTTCAATAATGTGCTTACACTTTCAAACTAATGCAAAATAAAAACATTTGGTTCAAAATTTTTGAAAAACATATGTAAAAGGAATCTTTGATTTGGTCATGCAAAACCAAGGCATAAAATACATATTGTTGGGAAATAGTGAATTTTGAGAAATTTTAAAACAAAGGCGAAAATCCTTTGGTTCTATCGGACAACATTTAAGGTTAAAGAAAACCATTAAAACAACTCAAGAGAACCAATTTACACTTCTACTTCATTTTTTTCATTTTGGAAACTTTGCTCCACTCACGCTGCTATGGACTTGAAATAGCGGGTTGAGGGTTTGATGTTGTTGGACTGTTGAGCTATAGGTAAGTCATTATATATGAAATCTTACTTTCTTTTCAAGTTACCTATGAAGGAAAAACTATTTCGAGTTGCATATTTTTCTTCTATAATGAGAATATCATAACTTTCTTGTGAAAATTCCCTTGGTTGTATGATGATTGCATTGTTTAAAACCTCTAGAAATAATGACAATTAAGGTTTTACATTTTTGAGATAAATATTTTCATTCAGTGTTCTTGATCTTTCAACAAAAAATCATGGTATTGGTTCATTAAGAAACCATAGCTCCAATATTTGACATCAATGTCCTCAAGCTCCAACCATAATTTTCTCTTTCATGACCTGGTGGAGGATACTAATGGTCATTATGGAAAATCCACCAGGTTTAGCCGCATCAATAAGCTCTTGTTGCGACATATACTCTTGGCTAAAAGGATATTCATCCATATTACTCTCAAAATTATCCTTCATTAGTGTCATCTTCAGGTAAAGGCTTTCCTAAACACTTAATATGTTGACTGAATGAAACTCTAGGCATCACTCTTTGTAGCATAGAATTTCTCCATTGCTTATTTGACTATGACAAAGATTATTATCTAAGTGACATCAAGGCTATTCTATGGAAACCCTGATAATGAATGTGCTCTTTAATGTAGACTTTGACACTGTTACAAGATATTTTCATTATTCCTTTGCTCCATGCACTTTCTTTGTATAAGAGCATTTTGGGTTCATTTCTCTTATACTAAATCTTCTCTATATCTCCATTTCATGAGTGAAATTAACATTTGCTACGCGATTTTAATGTATGATGCATTCACAAATAATTCTACCTTAGCATTGTATCTAAAACTTAGCAACTGTCTCCTTGCATAGTTTCCTTAATATTCCATTATAGCCTAAGGACTCACGATTGGTTATGTGAAAAGTCACTAAAAGGAAAAATTTTGAAGCTCATTATCATCACTTTTATGGTACTTTTTCTTTTCTTTACTCGGCCATGTGACTCCACTGCATCAAATCATTCTGAACAAACTTGGGCCTTTTGTTTCACATTGTTGTGATTTCTTGTAGCTACAAGACCTTTGGTTGCAACATGACTATAATGATGATCAAGACTCATGGACCTACTAGATCTACAACCTAAACACTTGCATTAATTTTCTCCAAATCTATACCATGTTTTTTCTATGATATTATACAAATAGATGTTCCTTAAAACATGTCATACCATTAATAAAAAAGCTCCAATCATAAATAATTTTTCCACCATGACTGCCATCTTTGACTAATGAATTGATAGTCAAAGATAGTTATTTCTTTAACTATTTGTTGTCCTTTTATGGAATTAATGGCTGCCACTTTCATGTGATGACATGCACTGTGTACTTCCTCATGAATTCTACTTGCTTAAGTGTATCCTTCCATTGCAAGTTGCCTTTTGAATAATATTTATATGACAACAAGTCTTCATCTTCAAGACATTGATTGATCTTTATAATCTAATTGAAAAACTATTTGTGATTTATGATAGTGAACTACTAGCTCACTACCATGAGTGATGTGTTATTTCTCCATTTATGGAAAGTTAGAAGAGTTACACTATTACCCCTCTTAAAACATAAGAGGGTAGCATGTTGGTCTCAACCCTTATGGGATCCCATTTACTCCACATTCTATGAGCTCAATTGAAAAAAAATCAAAAATAAACATTTCATCTATACTTGCATAATGAACAAATAGGTTAGATAAAATAGACCATATGATAGATGTTTATGATAACCTTCTATTTTATCAGATATTTGTGATATGCAAACTATTTCAATGCTTTATTAGAATAGGCTATATGTTTGTAGATGTTTCATATGTAAATATTTGTGCTCTCGAGCTCTAACAAACTCTCTATCACTCATGCAATAAATATTGGAGTAGTAGGAAATAAACTTCTAGAGGTTGGACAAGTAGGAGGGAGGTTGAAACAAATGCAACAACAATTTAACTCAACTGGGATTCATCATTTAGGTAATGACAAATCCCCTTGCTTTCCATATATATAGATTATTATTTTAATGTATTGAATTAGTTAGTCCCATGGCTTGTGTGGTACACCATACATTTATGATTATCAATAAAGACAACTTTTATACAACATATATTCTCTCTCTTCTCTATTGTATACATTTGCATAATGTAATGCAGTCTATTTGATAATTTGTTTTATGCATAAGGATATAACATAGAAAACTTGAATGTATAATTTTTATCTTTTAATTGCAAACACAATCTCAGCCTTACCTGATTGAGCTAGAATCAAAATCAAGTAACATTTATATTTATCCATGCTGCTCATGGGATTAATTGTGAAGTATATCGAAGACTTTGTGCTTATTTTACAATGTTGGTTACTATTTTGAAGGACTCACTATCAAAAACTATAGAATTACTTTGTGCCTCCATGAAGTTACTTATTTTTTACTTGTCCATATCATGCTAGTATTCCTAGGCTTTCCTTTGACAATATAGGAATATTGGAATTACTTCTTAGTTTTAATTTTAAGTTGAATTTCATCTAGAAATTAAAATTGTGAAACACTGTAAAACATATTCTCTGAAAAAAGAGAGAATCAGGAATGTGACACATCCCCATATAATTTTTTTAGTGTACATTGTTAAAAATATTTGAATAGTTTTCCTTAGTTTCAATAAGAAGTAAAAATGGCACCTCCCCTTTCCAAGAGGATAAATTTTATCTGACATAATTGTGATTGAAATAAAGTTTTATAATCTATTAAAAGGGATTACAAATTTTTCACCCAACAAACTCCTAGAATTTTATTCAAGGCTTCATCATCCTCAAGTTATTCCCATGATGATTTAAAATCCATATCAATAAATTCAAGATGTTTCAATGTGAGATTGATTTTTGGCTTGCACATGATAGCGTTGATCTTTAACAATGGTCTCTTTGTTGCTTGTGTAGTCTTAGAAGGATAGTACCCCAAACCAATTTTGATCTCTTGTGTATTAGGCTCTATAGGAATGTGAATTCCGTGTTCTTTCTTTCTACATCCTTTACCATTATAGCCCAATTGTTTCACAAGTTCATACCCTATCCCATAATTGTTTTCCATTTATTTCAGGTTTGGTGGTTGTTGATAATATATCTCATCAAATTTTTATATATAGATTGTATCTTCTTCAAGAGTGGATGAGGTAGATGCTTGTGAATTTTCTTCCGAGTTCTAAGTTGACATGACCATTAGTTTATTTTGTTTCTCATCTTATTTTCTTGTGATTATGTACTCTCCCATAAACAAGGGTGTGAAATCCAAAGAACTCTAATCATTGTCTAATAATTTTGATATTGTTTCCATTTCTTGTTTGTATTATTCTATAGGTTCTATGTTGGATGTTGGAATCAATGTGCTTAGAGGACTTGTCATTCCGTTTTCAACTTGTAAGAAAATTTCAAGCTCGGGGTCTATTTCAACTTGGAATACCTTATTTTTATAGATATATTTCATGATACGATGAAGGGTCAAAGGCACCACTTGCATCTCATGAATCCATAGTCTTCCCGAAAGAATATTGTATGAAATATGAGGCCTAATATGAATAGGATTTTGTAAGGTAACCTTTCCGACTGTAATAGGTAAAGTAATCACACCGAGCGGTTGCTTTCCTACATTTTCAAATCCCTGAATCGATAAGGAGTCAGATTCTATTTTTTATTTATCTATGTGAAATCTATCTAAAAGTTTCACACTACACACATTAAGGGTTGAGCCATCATCAACAAGGGTCCTTTTTATTCCTATTCTATTGAATTTATCTATTATTATGAAGGCATCATTTCTCTTTCTCAATTCCAAAGGAGGATCATGTTGATGAAAGGTGATTTTGATGTTAATTATATTCATTCCTTGTATGAGAGAAGCTATATCATTTGTATTTGTACTAGGATGAACCACTACTTGTTGTAAGGTTTTTTGAAGCGTAGTGTGATAGTTAGGTGAATTCTAAATTAAGTCCCATAGGGATATCTTTGCAGGAGTATTCTTAAGTTGTTCAACAAGATCATACTCCTTCCCACTATGTGAAGTTAAATAAGGAGTACTAGGAAAAATACGATTAGGAAAAGGTAAGGTTATTGGGGTTGGTTGCCTTGGTTGTGGATTGTTTCAAGTGTTGGATATATGAGAAATGGTATTATTACTTGATTCCTAAAAAACATTGTTCTTAGGTGGATAAAAAGTAAATTTAGGATTAGTTTTAGGTTGTGTTTTGTGGGAAGGTGGGTAAAGGATGAGTTGAGGTTGAATCACTTTAACTTCTCTTGGTTTTGGTTTCTTGTAAAAAGCCTTAGTGGATGATATTTGTGAGATGAAGTCCTAAAGGGCTTCATCTAACATGTCAAATTCATCACTAATAAAAGGCTTGAGCATTAGGTTAACTTGGAAAGAGATATTTGACATAGTCAAATAACTATACTTTCTCCAAGTGGCCTAGGTGTTGAGTCTTGCTTTTGGTTTTGTTTTCTAATCTATGTCTAATGCAATCTAATCTAAATACTGAAAATGAAAAGTGCAAAATCCTAATTTTTGTCAAAAATTGAAATGAATGTAAATGATGTTATTTCTAACGATTTCAATGTAACAAAAAACAAAAAAACTAAAACAAAAAAGAAATAACAACCAAAAGCTTAAAAATAAATGAAGTTAACTCTATAAAATCCAATTCAGAATTTGGACTGGCACTGATTCACCCAAGGTGGGGAATGGATCCCAATAAGGATTTTTTCAAAAAAAAGAAGAATTTTTTAGTTAATTTTTATATTTTCTATGTTGTATGACCTAGATTTGAGATGTAAATTCAAATTTTGAAAAAAATTGATGAAATTAGATGCAAAAATGCAAGCTATATGAGTTGTCACTAATGCAAAATTTGAAACCCTGGAATTCAAATTAATCAATGCGAACCCTAATGCAATGTTAATGCAAGAAAAATAAAGGATGAAAATGAACTCCAAATCAAAATTATGATGTTCTACATGCATGTTCACCAAAATAAAAGGTGGAAAATTGGATCTATCCCACCTTTAGAGGTTTAGGATCTAAAAGGGGCAATTTTCACTAATTGTCACTCAAGAACAAACCCTTGAGATCTCAATGTAAAATTGAAAGAGATCTTACAAGAGGGTTGTTGTAGGGTTTGAATATGATATAATAAGGGGTTCATCACCAAGTCTAAACATGGAAAAGACAATGAAACACAACATATAATAAAAAAACCTAATTGAATGCAATGACCTATGAAATGGCTTAGAAATGAAAACAAAATAGAACATAAAAGTAGAGAGATGAATAGTGTGCACCTGGAAATCTTGAAGTGACTAGTTGCAGCTTTGAAACACTAGAAATTTTGACTTTTTGACCAACTAGGACTCATTTGCCAACCTGGACGAATGAGTGCCAGATTTGGATTTTTGCACGAAAGCCTATTTTGGGAAAAATGGTATCTGAATATGCCAACATATCTTGATAACACCTATAGTGGGACTCATTCACCACTCTTGGTGAATCAATTATGTTCCACTTTTTCAGGAATTTAAAGTTCTAATTTGCACTTAAACACCTTCTCTTTCATTCCAGCTTGAGTTTGAGATCTGAATTTGTGGAAATTCCTTCCTTAGGCTAAATGTAGAGTGATAATTGTTAGAGTAAAGGTTTTAACTTAATTATGTTGATTAAGTTACCTTTATTCCCTTCTTAAGATTTCACATTAGTTTGCATAAAGTGACATTTAGTAATTATATTAATTATTAAATGTTTTCCTTTTAGGTCTTCTATTAGGGTTTTTCCTATTAGGGTTTCTTTAGGGTTTGTTTGATCTCCTTTTTATAAGGATTGATCCCATTGTATTTGATATCAATTCATTCTCTTATTCTCTCTAATATATACATTTTCAGTTTTCAGAGAACCCTTGCTTGTTTGTCTCCATCTCTTCTTTTGTAACAGGTTATTTGCATGCAAGTGATCTTTAGGGTTTGTGAAGCTGTATTTTATCAACTCCTATATGGTATCAGAGCTCCAGACCTACTGCTTCTTGTTCTTGTTTTGAAGATTTTTGGAGCTTCAAGGGTTTGGGGTTTGTTTTTTTGATCCAAGGCATACCTACAATTTCAAATCATTTTGAGCTCAAACAGACCTTTCCATTTCATCCGCAGCTATCCAAAACCCTTAAATCGACTGTTCATTCATCCATTTTGGACAAAGTTGAATTCTGGGGCAAAAAGTTTTTGCAGATATGGTCGTACGGTCGTCGTCTGCACGCGAACAGGAGAAAAACTCTTGGTAAAAATTTTTATTTCGAAATTTTCATCGAAATATTTTTTTTTTTTTAAATTCATTTGTTAAAGTTTTTTTTGTTTTTTTAATCAAAAAAAAAAAAAAAGCCAAAAATATTAAATTTTTCGCAGTTTAAGGGCGTGTCGACCCTAGTACAGGGTACCCATAGGTCCCTGCATATGCAGGCTTGCAGGCCCACTATACGTTGGTTGACGTACTGCCGACCACTGGTAGCCTTAGTGTTGATTGATGGTCTGTCAGTACCGCCAACGGCAGTACAGGCCGGCCATTTTAAGAAAAAAAAAAATTATGTGAAAAAAAAAAAATATATTTATGATTTTTCTTTAATAAGAAAATCACACCTTTTTTTATTGTTTTTTTAATATAATTTTTTTTTTTCATAAAATAAGCCTAGTTATGCCTTTACGGTGACAACTGTTTGATTGTCAAATTTAAGTTAGTATTTTTGCACATAAGGTTGTGCCATATTTTGTACTCGTACTGTTTTATAAAGTGCCATGGGGGGTTGTGTAGTGCCTTTGTTTTTCCATCACACCTTTGTCCAGTGAGTGTCCCTCCACGACAATAGTGGATCCATATGATTCCAGCCTCATGCATGTGTGCTTTGTTTTGCACACCACTTTTTCAATTGCAGGTGCTTTCTTGTGCACTTTCAGATGTTATTTCTTCTTCGTCATGCACTATAGGGTGTTTCACACCATTTCAGTGGATCTTTTAGGCTTTCCTAGTTCAGCATTATGGGGGGGGTATTATACTACTCATGCTAATTCTTCCTTGGTTTTGCCTTGGAAGGGATATTCCATTCTCAGTTGATCATTGTTTTCAAACTATTGGTTCTTGTGCCATTTGTATCTTCGTTCTAGGTGTTTGCCTTTATTTTCCATCTAATTCGAGTAGTGTCATATGGGACGCTCATGTAGATTGTTGTCTTCTTGATCCTGATCATCCTATCTTCAGCGGAGGTTCTTCAGCACCATAGCAATCATCTTTTGATAGTTATTTGCAACTTCTTCTGCTTCAGTGATGTTCTTCTTGGCTTTCTGCATCTCTTTTTGGAGTAGAGCTTTTTCCCATGAGGTTTTCTCTATTTCTCCACTTTACAGAGATTTGGTTGTATTTGGGTACCTGATCTGGCCTAGTTGTCAGGACCCATGTTTTCCTTCTTGCATTGTAGTTACCTTTGCTTTCTTGCATTTGTTTGTAGTTGCATTGTTGCTCATCTTAAAGGGGGGTGTTAGAGTAAAGGTTTTAACTTAATTATGCTGATTAAGTTACCTTTATTCCCTTCTTAATATTTCACGTTAGTTTGCATAAAGTGGCATTTAATAATATATTAATTATTAAATGTTTTCCTTTTAGGGCTTATATTAAGGTTTTTCCTATTAGGGTTTCTTTAGGGTTTGCTTGATCTCCTTTTTATAAGGATTGATCCTATTGTATTTCATATCAATTCATTCTCTCTGATATATACATTTTTAATTTTCAGAGAACCCTTGCTTGTTTGTCTCCATCTCTTCTTTTGTAACAAGTTATTTGCATGCAGGTGATCTTCGGGGTTTGTGAAGTTGTATTTTCTCAACTCCTACAATAATGGAGGATGGAATCACTTTGGAAACAAGTTTTGAGGATTGGATTGATGGCTATTTGAATCTTTCCAACCTAAAATCCATCATGATTCACCATAGACAACCATGATCAACCCTTGACGATGCTAGATCTTGAATTAAAGTGAGTAGGAAGACTTACAAAAGAACTTTAATCTTGCTCCAAGACTTCAACTTTGCTTTCTTTTGAAACATGAATGCTCTTTTGAAATATTTCTTGAAGATTCTTGATGCTTGTCTCTTGAAAAATGCTTGCTCAAATTTCTTATATTGATAAAATGACTTAAAAAATTTCTTATATAGGAATTAACACCTAATTGATCGTTATTTAGATCTCAAAGGCCAAAATCTTGCAAAAATTTGAATCAAAATGGTGAATTTCTCACTCAAAATTGATAAAGACTCAAAATGGGACTCATTCACCACCTTTGGAGAATGGGTTCCACCTAAGGGGACTCATTCACCGAAGGTGGTAATGATTTCCACCTTAGCTTTTTGAGGTGGGTTTGCGGGATTTTTTATGTTTTAACTGATTTTGTTGGGTTTTTAGGTTAAATAAGCCTCGATATCCAAAATAATGGGTCTTAGGAGCCTAATAATAATAATTTTAAAGGGTAATTAATGAAAGGGTGCCAAAATAGTTCCAAATTAGGTGTGAAATTTCCACACTTTCAAGAGTGTACAATTTTATACACTATAGTGAGTAACCCTTACAAACAAGCCTTGCTTTGTTTCTAACAACTTCTCCATTCTCATTCAACTTATTTTTGAATAACTAGTTCAATCCAATGATGTTTTTATCTACTGGTCTTGGGACCAATTCCCAAGTTTGATTCTTCTCAATCTACATAAGTTCCTCTTTCATTGCTTCCTTCCAATGTTCATATTTACACGCTTCAATTATAGTCTTTGGTTCAATCTCATAAAGTAAACATAAATTCACTTCAACAACATCTCTTCTTCTAGTTAACACACCTTTTGTCTTATCACCAATAATCTGAATTTCTAAATGATTATTCTATAAATATCCAGGTGTATTAGGGGACATCACCAGAGAAACTTCTTCTCTTTCATTTTGATTAGTTTTTTTCTCTTGCCCATATTTTTCCCGTTCTTCCACAATTTATTTTATTCTTACACAATCATGTTCATCAAATACATATCCATCAAAGTGAATAGACTTATTCATTACCTCATCAACCTTGACATTTGAACTCTTTATAATATTTCTAAGTCTTTTATTGAAACATTTGTAGGGTTTTCTTTTAGTAGAATATCCAAGAAAAATGCCTTCATCACTTCCTGCATTAAACTTTCCCAAAGTTTCTTCATCCCTTTTGATATAATATTTACTTCCAAATACCTTAAAATATTTAATAATAGAAATTCTTCCATTCCATAGCTCATATGGATTCTTTGTACTTGTTACTCTTGCTTGAACTCAATTGAATACATAAACAACAGTTTGAATAGATTCTTTTCGGTACACTTTCGGTAAACTAGCCTCAATAATCATTGATCTAGTGGCCTCTTGAACTATTTTGTTTTTCCTTTCAACAACTCCATTATACTGAGGAGTTCTCAGAGTAGATAAATATCTTTTTATTCCATGCACCTCACAAAACATATTAAACTCATGGAAGGTGAATCCCCCACCTCTGTTTGATCTTAAGAATTTTATATTCAAGTTCACTTCATTTTCAACCATAGATTTGAATGCCTTGAATCTATATAATGCATTTGATTTCTCTCTAAGAAAAGTAACCCATGTATATGTAGAATAGTCGTTAATTAAAATCATAAATTACATTTCACCAAGTAGAATTCTCACTCTTGTGGGATAATAGAGATTTGTATGAGCTAAATCTAGTAGTCCGATAGTATATTGATCCTTTGATCTATAATGATTTGTTGCTTAATTTCCAAACTAATAATTATTACGAATAGCATTATCAAGCTTTGTAATTCTTGGTAAATCTGTCATAGCCTAAACAACACTAATCCTTGCTAATTTATAAAAATTCATGTGACACATTCTCCTATGCCATAACCAATTGTCATTAATCTGAGCCATGAAGCATCATCAATCAACACCCTTTATTTCATAGACACTCCCTTCATATTTGTTTCTTGTATTAATTAATGTTCCAAATCCTTTCCAGATCTCACATATCTCATCCTTAAACACAAGATAATATCCTTAACGTAGTAGACATCATCAGTATGATGCTTTCCATTAAAACTTATTGAACCTATCCTAGAGATTTTAGCACCAATATCATCTCCAAACATAACCAAGCCTTCATCATATTTTTCAAGCTTAAAAAACTTACTTTTATCACCAATCATGTCATATGAACAACCACTATCAACTACCCAATATTTTTTCTCTTGTTTATAATGTAGGGAAAAGATAACTTTACCTTCATTTTTCTCCTTCTCTAGATGAATTTCCTTTACCTATTTTTTAGAATTAGCAGAGGTAGGTTCATCCTTAATCACTAAGAAAAAGCATTCATTTTCATCAGGATCTTCATATTTCACTAGTACAAAAACAACAATATATGACTAAATAAACTACTAAAAATTGCATATAAATGACTAATTTTGGTCACATGACCATTAGTAGTTTATTGTTGGTCATTTATAATGTGACTAAATTTATGACTAAACTATTTTAGTCATTTATTTAGTCATTTATTTTTAGTCATCGATTTGGTCATTGATTTGGTCATTTATTTAGTCATGGTAGTGATTTATCTAGTCATATATTTAGTCATTAATTTAGTCAATTATTGTTGTTAATTAGTCATTTATTTAGTCATGGTAGTCATTAATTTAGTTATTACTTTAGTCATATATTTAGTCATTATTTTCATCATGGTGGTCATATATTTAGTCATTCTAGTCATATATTTAGTCATTGTATTCATTTATTTTAGTCATAGTAGTCATTTATTTAGTCATGGTTTAGTCATTTATTTGAGTGAATCAATTATTCAAATTATAAATCAAATCTAACTTAATTAATTCTCACAAATTTATGCATGTAAACCTCAAATATCATAGATATTCAAAGGTTTTTTTGTATTGGATTAACATGAAAAAAAATATATACAATCAACAAACATCTCTATGCATATAAAGCTCAAATATCATAAATATTCAAAAAAAAATTGTATTGCATGAAAAAAAAAATATACAAACAACAAACAACTGTATAACCAAAGGAATTACAAATAGCGTACAACTACATAAACAAAGATCCAAGAAATACATCCTTCACTGCACTCTTGGTTTCATGGAATACAAATCCAAGACACGATACAAATGCTACAAACATTGAAGGGAGAAAAGACATGAAAATTTATAGTAAATGTAGCTATATTATTTGTGGTGCATATATTGTTTGATTCAAAGCAGCCTTGCCCTCCCATTCCAGCCAGACAATCCTTGAGAGAAGATTTGAAATACTCGAATGAGAAGGATGACAACTTCCTATCTAGAAATATCACTGGTCATGGTCGGATGAAAGTAAAGAGTGCATGTTCACCTTTCCAATTTGACAAGCTACAACTTGAAAAATAAGATTTCAACGAGGGTTTTAGAATATGTTTATTAAAATAAAAATACAGTTATTAAAATGAAAATACAACCAAGATTTAATAATGAGCACATTTAGATTTTTATAATATGGCATCCTTTACCTGTTTCAAAGGTTTGGTGAGATTTCCCATTAGAGATGCTTAAATCGTTAATGATGTAAAAAAAGAAATGAATTTAATTCTACATATACAAAATCATCTCAAATGCAATGGCAAATAAACTAGAACTCATTCCTCCAAATATTATAGCAGAGGAACAAAGTGGGTTTGTTTCAAGCTAGTCAAATAAAACATCTTTGAGAAGGTAAAAACAACTTGTTTTATTGATAAAAAAAAAGATGCAAACAACATAAAAGTTTTAAAATAGTTGCAATTCTCACTCATTTGCTAGAAATAACCTTCATAGGTTACAATACATGGCTCCAAGAATGAGTAGAAAATTGATTTTCTAAGTTACAATGCTCTATTTTTCTGCTTCTAGAGCTCCAAAACAAAAAAGAACTAACTGAAAAATGAAGCCCAATGGTCCTATATCTCATCCCAATCATAGGAGAGAATATAGGGACTATTTTGACAAAGTTACAAGGACTAAAAGTAAGGTAAGTTTTTTTACACGCCTAAGAGGTTCGTGCCTTGACTTAGTCCTTTCAGCTCTTGGAAAAGTGCTCCAACTCATGATGAGGCTCCTAGATCTTTGGGAAGAAGTTTGAAATCCCCCTAGATGCTCTCAAACTACCCACAAGAAGCTCAAAATTCCACCAAATTTCCTTGACTACCTCCTTGAAAATCTTAACTTGCTGACCTTGTCATCCTTGCAAGAGATTTTAAAATTCTTGGTCATGCAAAACCAAAAAGCCTACTTTTGAGGGTTCAAAACTACCCCCAAACTAGTTATACCAAATCCTAGTTATACCAATGTAGCCTCCATTTTGCATTAAATTTTATTATTTCTTGACTTGTAAATTGCTCCTTTTAACCTGCACTTGTAAGACTTTCTTTGTCACTGTGAACTCCTTATGCAATTCTCCATTCTTTTCTGCCACTAGTCTAGTATGAACCTTGTGATAAATTTGATGCCATGCCATATTTCTCATAAGCAACCTGATACTGTCATTAGTACATTTTTTTGACCTCACTCTCACTTGCTTCTCTGCTCTCTTCTAGAAATATGTTCTCTATTTTCCAATGAAAGCAGTAATGAAGGTAGTTTTCTTATTTTATGCATAGAAGCTAGTCTAAATACACCACAATCCATAGCTCTTCATTTTTGGATTTCCTCAAGTCTTTCCATGGAAACAATACAAGACTGTGAAGGGGTTATGAATTCATTGATTTCATTTAAGACAAATAGTCGCTGAAAATCACTACCAAAACTCTACTTGATAGCCTCTTATGCTATGACAATTAATATTTTCATTTGATACAATGACAATATCATATACTTCTTTTATCTTGACTGTATTCCTTCCTTAATGCACTGCTCTGCCTCCTATAAACTAGAGACTTTCATGGAGAATTAAATTAGTCATGACATATTATAGGATGTCATTTACACTACTATGCTATGAATATCACAACCTAAAATCCATTGCTTTTACTAGCAGACCTTTAACATGCTCATGTGACTAGCTTTGCCTTTTGGCAAGATCAAGTTTACCCTCTCATTGAAACTTGTGGTGAAAACTATTCATACTTTCCCAATGAAAATCTTGAAAAATCTCAAATTTTGGTAACATAAAGGCCTTTGATCTCCTTTCATGAGGGCCTCTCCATATGGTAGGGATTGGTAGAATAAACAAAAGGATTATGTTTTGGCTCACCATTGTCAAAGTGTGGTCTGAATCACAACCATGACACTATTCAAGTTGTTATTGGACAATCAATTTTAATGATAATTGTCACTGTACTTCATTAACCCATATGTCCTCAGTATTCCACTAGTAAATGCCCATATTCTTGATCATTCTACCCTTGAGACTTTGCCCTTTTTAGTGTGTTGTTCAAATGTTAGAGACTTCCCCTCTATATTTATGACAGTCTCATGCCTATTACTATCAACACTACCATAGCCCTATGTGCATCTTCCATTGGTAAAACTAGGCTATCCTTCATATAACTAAGCAAGGTCCTTTGATAAAATGACACCCCTTTCATTTGTTATTTCACCTTCAATGGATTGTCATCTTCCATTGATGTCTCAATATTACTTCAAAACCTTGGCACATCTAGTGTGCTAACTATCTCTTGCAATCATGTAATACATCCCTTTAATGAACATTCTTCACAGTTCCTTAGTCAATGAAGATAGTTTGATGACTATCCTACTCAACTTGAAGCTATCATATGCATTCATTATCTCACTGTGACCATCTTCAAACTGTTGTCTTACATATCATTCACTATAAATATGTCAAAGGACTGCCCCTCTTGACTTTGATTATCACACTTCTTGTGTTCATGCATTCAAACTATCCCTTCATTCATGGCTGTCATAAATTTCCTTGAAGCACTGTGATTTGCAACTATCACTGCCCACTTTACTACTATCCATCCTTGCTTCTTCATAAGACTGTCACCTTGTAAAACTGTCACGCCTTGTAATTATCATCTAGTAAGTGTTGAATCATTTGTTTTAGGACCACCTTGAGGGCTGTCATCAATGCTTTTGTCACTGTCCTTCATTTGTTTTCGTATTGTGGTTCACAATCTATAGCAGCTACAAGAAGAGCCTTTATGCGGGCTTGCTTCTTGTCTTGACTTTCTTTCCTAGATTCCTATAAAAAAAACTACAGCAATAACAAATAGCAAACCAATAGAACAACTATAATTATATCACATTGAATATAAAATATAAACACCGATTCCTATACTAGTCTATGATTACATAAGCAGTTTATGGACCTTGAATAATCAAATAACATCAAGAAATGTTACATGCTAGAAATTTTGGCAATCAAGACAATCAACCAAACAAATTATGGGTTATAAATATAACACCCCAAAATTAATCAACATACATTGAAAAAGCATTGTAAACTAACTGATAGTTTTCTAATGACCACTGAAGAACCCAAACCAAAAAAATGCAAAAACCTTTTATAATAGGCTTCTTATTCACAACCTAAACATAACATTTCATAATTATGTGAACATTAAAAGGTGAAAAGGTACTCTAGCTATGTTTCAGATGCTTGTAGAGACTAAATTTTGCAAGAAATTCGAAGGCACCATTTTGACTTGAAAATGGATATTATCAAAAGAGCATAATGATGTAGCCCAATACCTTAGCTATGATGCAAAAGGATTCAAGAACTTTAACACAAGTTAGGGGAGTTGGCTTGACCATCAATCTTTGAGTTGAACGACTTGCCTTTGCAACGATGCCCAAGTATCCTAAAGCCTGCAGAGGAAAGAAAAGACAAAGAGACCTCAAGTCAATTCTTTAAACAAAAAATAACCTCCAAATCAGTAAAATTTTCCAAATAAATATGCCATATAAAGATACTATAAGATCCAAATAATTGTCAATTAGAAAGGTATAAAGGTTCAAGTGCTGGACAAGATGGTAAGTTAGAAAGATAAAAAGGTAAGCCATGCTAGTTCCTCAACCCATAAATAATTGTCACAATTTGGAAAATAGCTTGAAAACTTCAAAAGGCTAGAATTGAATGAGTACAAACCATTCATATAATCTTATCAAACATTGAACAAAACAACAAATAGGGCTTGGAATTCATCCTATCCAAAAAAATTATAGGGTGATTAATAAATTAGTATTGCTGCAAAAAAAATTTAAAAGCATATAAATTTCTATAACATTTGAACCATTTTGATTCCTAAAGATTGCCCAAATTGCACCCATCTTTTTATTTTTTTATGAAAGGAGATTTAGGATGAATATTTTTGAAAGGATGTTTCCTAGTACACTAATAGCCATTTTTGGCTGTAGTATCCAAGTTGCATCCACATCTCAGTTAACAATTGTGTTAAAAAAACATATGAAATTACATCTAGAAAACAACGAATGTATCCTTGATAACAACCCATGATGCACCCAGTTTCCTTTTGATATACAAAGTGATTGGTAACTCAACAATATCCAATATAACATCCATTCCCGTCTCTCATTATTTCCCAAATAATGTCAACTTTAGAATTCAATTGTGTGCATCATAACATCTATTTTTCCATCATATTTCACATTGGCTTTGTATCAACTATCAATAATACATCTATTTTTGATGATATAAATTTGATTCTACTTGATTGTTAAAATTAAAATGAATTTTGTATCCTATATGCCACCATTTATACTAGTTATTTTACATTGCATACATTTAAAAGTCTTATTCACAACATAAGATGTTCACAATACTAACATTGGAGACAAAACCAGTGTCATATTAAAAGACCCTATTCAAAAAAAACTTTGGCATGTATTTAAGTGTATCATTGAAATATATAAAGGATGCATTTTGTGAAAATTATTCGGTCTTTTCTTCAATAGCTAAAGAAAGGGCTTCTATTATGGATAAGCGTTAAATAAGAGAAGTTAATGATTCCATTATGGTCAAGTGGGCTATGGATGTCATTGAATTGGGCTTGAAAATGGAAGCTAAGGTCTAAATGAAGTTAAAGAAATTCAAAAATGCAATGGTAAATGAACCAATGGTTGATCCAAGCTCCAACCTACCTACAGGAAAAGTTCAAACCAGTCCAAAAACTATCCAAATAGAAGTCCTAAATTTTGGAAGTGGAAGTAATTTTGTTTTCAAGAGAGATGTTAATGTACTAAGTAGAAAAATTCATTCAAAGTTTGAAAATACAATTTATTGTGAGGATAACACATTAATTAGGCAACATGAAGTCAATGACTAGAAGGAAAAACCTTTTCATTTATGTCTTGTTCTAAATTTTCTACAGGAGAAGAAAGTAGAAAGAATTTAAAGAAGGCTATGTGTGTACATGAGACCAAATTTTGGCATCTATCCAAGGCATATTAAATGGTTTGTTTGTCAGCAGCCCATAAGAGATCGAGATAACATTTTTTACAAAAAGTCACATGTTTGACCTTCTTTCTAATAATATCATCACTTAACATGTTTTATCTTTTGTCAAAAGTAAAATTTTCTTTTTCCTATAGACCAGATCCCTAAGAAGACTCAAAATGTCAAAGAATTACATAAATGCAACATTCCTGGTAATTCATGGAAGGGAGTGCTCACCATAGGAGCCATAAGTGGTTAGTTTATCATGCCTTTATTAGAAACAGGATTAGCCAACAGTTTAAATACTATTAGGGTAAAGGTCTTAACTTAATTATGTTGATTAAGTTACCTTTATTCCCTTCTTAAGATTTCACGTTAGTTTGCATAATGTGACATTTAATAATTATATTAATTAGTAAATGTTATCCTATTAGGGCTTCTATTAGGGTTTTATTAGGGTTTGCATGATCTCCTTTTTATAAGGATTGATCCCATTGTATTTCATATCAATTTATTCTCTCATTCTCTTTGATATATACATTTTCAGTTTTCAAAGAACCCTTGCTTGTTTGTCTCCATCTCTTCTTTTAAGACAGGTTATTTGCATGCAGGTAATCTTCGGGGTTTGTGGTGTTGTATTTTCTCAACTCCTACATGGTATCAGAGCTCCACACCTGCTGCTTCCTATTCTTATTTTGAAGATTTTTGGAGCTTCAAGGGTTTGGGGCTTGTTTTCTTGATCTAGGGAATATCTGCAATTTTGAAGCATTTTCAGCTCAAACAGACATTGCCATTGCGTTCGCAGCAGTCCAAAACCCCTAAATTGACTGTCCATTCATTCTTTTTGGACAAATTCGAAATCTGAGGCAAATTTTTTTTACAACTACAGCGGTACAGCTGTCGCCTGTGCGCGATTCGGAAAATACTCGTAAAAATATTTTTTTTCTGAATTTATTTTATCCGAAAAACACATTGTAATGTTTTTTTTATTTTTGATTTATCAAAAAAAATAAAAATAAAATATAAAAGCAAATTTCAAACGCCTTTTTACTGCTTGCAGGCCGGCTCGTCTGCGGGTCCCTACGCAAGCAGGGACGGTACCCAAGGGTACCACCACCTGTCCATATCGCAGGCGGTGGCCCTTGGGCGCCACCCCCAACCTGCAGTGGATGGTACCGCATGGATACCACCCTAACACATTGGCAGGTGGTGGCCCATGCGGGACCTGCCCTCTGTGTTTTTTTTTTTTTAAAAAATTTTTAAAAAAAAATCAACATACATTTTTTTATATAAAAAACATTTTTTTTCATTTATAGCCCAATCGTACTTTTACGGTGACTGTTGTTTGGCCATCAAATTTAACACAGTGTTTTTTGCTGTGACGACCGTATGACCATCAAATTTAACTTAGCACTAGTTTTTTCCCTTTTTGGAGCTAATTTATTCCAGAGGCCGTAACTTGGGCATACGATATCATTTTTTGGCAAACGAGATATCGTCGAAAAGCTAGTTTTCTCATCTTTCCAGTGGTGTGGGTCTCATCACTTCTTTTTTCCGTTGGTGCATTCTATAGCCAGTTGAAGACAAAGGGGCTATTTTCAGTCTCAAGCTCATAAATTTTCATCAGTTTCTCCATTTTTCACAATCTCAGCGGCGTTGGAACCATATTTCAGAGCTCTTCAGTTTCATTGAGGCCATTTTTCTAGATTTCACTCCAAGTATCTTTTATTCAAAAATTTGTGTTTTCACATTCTGGTGGATTACTTGGACATATTTGCTCTTGGAAACTTTTTGTTCACATGGGATGCTTTGTTCTTGGCTGTTCTTCATGTATTTCTAGCATTTTGTCCTTTGAAAACATTTTGAGCATCATTTGTAAGCTATCTTTTATGTAAACGCACTGAGATAAAGTGTCACACTATTGTACATGCTTTTTTTGGTATTTTGCACATAAGGTTGTGCCATATTTTGTACTCGCATTGATATTATAAAGTTCCATGAGGGGTTGTGTAGTTTGCCTTTGTTTGCCATTACATCTTTGTCTGGTGAGTATCCCTCCATGATGACATTGAATCCATACCATGGGGGTTTGTGTTGTTTTCCTTTATTTTCCATCACACCTTTGTTCGGTGAATGTCCCTCCATGACGACCATGGATCCATATGATTCCAGCCTCATGCATGTGTGCTTTGTTTTGCACACCAATTTTTCAGATGCAGGTGCTTTCTTGTGCACTTTCAGATGTTGTATCTTTTTCTTCATGCACTACAGGGTGTTGCACACCATTTCAGTTGATCTATCAGGCTCTCAGTTCACCATTATGGGGGGGTATTATATTGTTCGTGCTAATGCTTCCTTGGTTTTGCCTTGGAAGGAATCTTTCATTCTCAGTTGATCAGTGTTTCAGACTATTGGTTCTTGTGCCATCTGTATCTTTGTTCTAGGTGTTTGCCTTTGTTTTCCATCTGATTCGAGTAGTGTCGTATGGGCACTTATGCAGATTATTGTCTTCTTGTTCCTGATCATCCTATCTTCAGTGGAGGTTCTTCAGGACCATAGCAGTCATCTTTCGACAGTTGTTTGCAGCTTCTTCTGCTTCAGTGATATCACTTCTTGGCTTTCTTCTTCTCTTTTTGGAGTAGAGCTTTTTTCCATGAGGTTTTCTCTATTTCTCCCCTTTACAGAGATTTGGTTGTATTTGGGTACCTGATCTGGCCTAGTTGTCGGGACCCATGTTTTCCTTCTTGCATTGTAGTTACCTTTGTTTTTCTGCATTTGTTTGTAGCTGCACTATTGCTCATCTTAAGGAGGGGTGTTAGGGTAAAGGTCTTAACTTAATTATGTTGATTAAGTTACCTTTATTCCCTTCTTAAGATTTCACGTTAGTTTGCATAATTTGACATTTAATAATTATATTAATTATTAAATGTTATCCTATTAGGGCTTCTATTAGGGTTTTCCCTATTAGGGTTTTATTAGGGTTTGCATGATCTCCTTTTTATAAGGATTGATCCCATTGTATTTCATATCAATTCATTCTCTCATTCTCTCTGATATATACATTTTCAGTTTTCAGAGAACCCTTGCTTGTTTGTCTCCATCTCTTCTTTTGTGACAGGTTATTTGCATGCAGGTGATCTTTGGTGTTTGTGGTGTTGTATTTTCTCAACTCCTACAAATACTCTATATTTAAAGAAATATAATAGGTTCTTGCAGAGTTATTAGATTCTATCTACTTAAAGAGCTATTAGTACTATCTGCTTACAGAGCTATTAGTACTATCTGCTTACAGAGCTATTAGATTATATCCCTGCATGCCACATATTATATATGTAGCCTAAAACCAATAATTAAGTTCAGAATAACATAAAAATGCATATGCTAAACAAAACTACCATAAATATCACAAATACAGTATATTAATTTGATATCAGTTTGTCAGAAGCTTCATACAACAGTGAAAAACTAATCTTTGATTATTAGCTATGAGCAGAAATCAAGAAGGCATGAATCAGACAGAGATCTTACAAACTTGATAGAAAGAACTTAAAATATATGTTATTACAAATCTCAATACAACCTCAATAATAAATACAATTCAAGAACATAACTTATTTATTTTCCAAGAGAATACCTTAGAGTTGCTCTTAGATTGAGAATCATGTGTAGATTTACTATTATTTGGACCAGACATCAATGTCCACACATGGTTCAGCATGACTTGAGTTTCTAAGCCTGAATTTATATCCGCAGGGAATGGAAGTTCAAATGTAGTTCCCAACAACTTAGTTGAATAATTGAACTGCAAACAAACAAAGTGAGCAAAATTCAAAAAGAGAATCTATTAAAGACGTGAAATTTCTACATTCCATTTAGCAAAAATTGAAAAAGCTTCTAGTAATAACTTGTAATATTTTTTAATCTAATTAAATCAAATTAAAAGAAAATTTATGCTAATAAAAACCTACAATTAGAAGTTGGAAATTGCACAACATTATTGTCAGACCAATTATTTCAATAGAAAAATGTTTGATATGTCCACCAAATTAATTTTTTTTTTTTGCCAAATAGAGAGATGTTAGAATGTATTTCAAAACTATATTAAACTACAAATTAACTAATGAATTAAACAAACCAATTAGAGATTATCCATCTATCCTATCTTACCCTATTTAAAAGCAATCAATTCATCCATAAAATTGTAATATAAAATAGAAATCACTTCATAGATATAATTATGTAAGATTGGTGAAAATGAGTTTGATAAAAGGGATTTCATGATACAATAGTGCATTCAAAGATATGAAAAGAGTGTACAACAATATATATTTCTAGAACCCATCAATGCATGACATTTTCATAATTTTACCACTAGTAACCAAGCTCCAAATTATTTAGAAATGGACTTTTAGGGTTAGATGAGGTTTTTCATTTTTGTTTTTTAAATTCTTATGGTTTCTCTTCCCTGGGAGTTCACCTAAGTTCTCCCTGAGTTTGCTGAGGGAGCACGCACCAGACTAGCTAGTTGGCTCAGGTACATCTTAAATGTATCTTGGCCAAATGGTTAAGCTGAGGGCCAAACCCAAGCAAGATCCAAACCGGAATCAAAACCCAGCCATAACCAGCTCAAGTTCAGCAAGGGTTCCCAGGGAACCCAGTATTATAGGTGAAGACTTCAATATTTTTTGTCTCCTATGCAAAATGGCATACAACAATACAACTTTCTATAATTTCAGCTTCTTTTAGTCATGGTGTTTACATAAATCATACATTGCAACTTCTTTTACTATTTTTTGTAAGTAATGTTCAAATATAAACTTTTTATATATTTTTTCAATAGCTACCCCCAGGCCATTGTGAAAGTATGTAAGAAGATTTTTCCCCTTCCCCAAAACTCAGAGAAACACTAGGAACTACAATGTGAGAAAATCAAGATTCAAAGTCGGATGAATGCCCAAAAACCTGATCATGTCTGACTGAAATACATTTTTGACAACTGTCCAAGTAATGATGTATAGTCCACAATAGTTGTCTCACTATCCTGTGAAAAACAATTGAGCCACTCCTCTTACGAATACAATAAAATGATAGGCTACTTCAAATAGTTGCTAGTGTAATATTGGTCTTGTTTATAGTTGAATCTCATCCAAGTTGTTCAAAGATAATTTCCATTATTTTCTTATATTGCTAATGTAATTTAATATAAGGATATTTGATATTATAAGGTGGTAAGTGATAACTCTTATGGATAAAGGCATGCAACCAATTTTCTAGTTGTGGACTTACTGCCATGGTAACATGGACACAATAGGAAGGGCACAACAGTGATGTAGATCACATCATTACTATACCTAGTGAACAAAATATTATAAATGAAACTCGAATAAACAAAACCAGAGTACAAAATTATGTGACAAACAAAATAGGATTCAGAACCAAAAGACAAACACTTAAAGAGTAGTAAAAACACCAACATGCATAGAAAAATAGAATGTCATGAACTCCACAATGGGTTTTAGTCCATAATATGTTGCACCGACACCAATGCTAGTAAAACCATCCTACAAACATAAATTGGCTATATATTTGAATAATAAAAGATATAAAGGAAAAAAGTCTTTTTGATAGGATTTCAATTAGCACATTTTAGCTTCAGAAACTTGCAAACCTCAATGATTGGGGTATCAAGAACCCTATCAGGTCCAAACTTTTACAGAAGGCCTTTAGAAACCTGTAAAGAAACATGAATATAAGTATATCAAATGAAAATATCTCAAATTTTCAAATTTTTTGTCAATTATTCAATAGCAAAGGGTTCTTATCTGATTATCATATAATTTTTATAAAATTTCCACAAGTAAAATACCAGAGTCCTCCCTGCCTGTGTGAAAATGGGAGCTTTGGGATGGGCTATGAATATGCACCAAAGCATAATGGTAGGGGAATTTTTGTCAGATGTTATAGTTGGATATGCTCTGATAGACATATATGCAAAATGTGGAATCATAGACAAAACACCTAAATTGTTTGACAAAATGCCTCAAAGAGATGTCATCTCATGGAATGAAATGATTGGTTGCAGAATGTGCACAAAATGGATTTTGCTAGGAACCTCTCAAAATATTTGAATTAATGAAGCACTCTAGAACACATCCTAACATTCTATTTTCAATGGAATCAGGGAGGTTATTTAAACTTTTACACCCTTCTATGTTCAAGTGCTACAGCTATGACAGGTTGCCAATGAATCAGGGAGGCTATTTAAATATATACACCCTACCATGTTCAAGTGTTGCAGTTGTGACAGGTTGCCAATGGAATCAAGGAGCTTATTTAAATGTCCACACCCTTCTATGTTCAAGTGTTGCAGTTGTGACAGGTTGCCAAATGAATCAGAGGGCTTATTTAAATGTCCACACCCTTCTATGTTCAAGTGTTGCAGCTGTGACAGGTTGCTAATGGAATCAAGGAAGTTATTTAATTAGGGAGCTGGTGCAGGAGCACCATGACAACCTCATGATTCTATGATGAAAGTTTTAAAAGGATGATCAATTTTGTTGTTTCACATTGTTCAAGAGTTATTTGATTCATTTTTTCATGTAATAGAGTCATTAGGAGGCCATTATGTCATAAAATGTAAAAAAAGAAGTCAATGCATTCAAAGGTTGTCACAAATATGTAAAAAATTGTAAAGTTGCAAAATAAAGCAACATATGGAATATGAAAGGTCACATTGGTTTTTGGTGTTGGTGGGTAATTAGAGAGTAGTTAGAAGTGCAAAGGTCATTTTTATGCCTTTAAAAATGCTCTTTGTACGTTTAGGAGCTTGTGGGTGATTGAAATAATAAAGTAGATCAATGCAAAATTCTGTTTTATTACTTTTTCTACAGAAAATCAGTGTTGCAGGCCATTGTACGGGCTGTAATTGATGATAACTTGTTTGCACGTGGTAGATATGTCAATCACCTTCCTATTGGATTTGGTTTCATGAATTTTGGTTTTATTTTAAGCAAGATATAGATATTTTTATGAAAACTGCTAAAAACCCTCTTTAGGGTAAACAAAAACTGAAGTTTTTATGTTTCTCGCATTTTAACCATGGGAAAAGGCTCATTTTCGGTGGAAAGAATATTTATGGCGTCTATTTTCATGTTATTGGTGTTTTAGATCAAATGATTAAGATTAGTGGGTGGAAGAATTAAATTTTTAGACTATAAACCTTTGTTTTGACTAGTAAAACAGAAATGTATGAAGTTAGCATCTATGGTTTTATGAAATGCTCTTGGAAATGAGATTTAAATGGTAAATAAAGCTTATTCAAATCTAAAGTGAGATGTTAGAAAGAACGGTGAAGGATATTTGTGTTTGGGAATAACAAAATTAATAAGCCTAAGTCTGTAAAACATGAAAAGGATTGGTAAAGACAGTGTACAGAGTGATTTCATGAGTTTGCTTGTAGTTATTGACTTCTTCACGAGTTATATTGTTATTGAATGGTGCTTAGATGTATAATGGATCTATTTCAAGATTTTTATTTTTCAATTTGAATTTTTTTGGAATCCATCTCTTGACTGTCCTGTTTGGCAGTGAGTTACCCCAGTCCTATTTAGGACAGCATCTGCAAAGTTCTGATATTATCCTTTTTGAATGGTCATAAAACACTTTGAAGAAGGTTCAGTTGTGGATTCTTGAATGCAATAGGATCACATTTGGAGTCAATAAATTTTTTATTGTTACAAGAGCAAGATAACTTGATAAGTGGAAGCCCAATTAGGCTGGTTAGAACAGACTACTCTGTGAGTTCTCAAATTTGTGGTGTTTAAGTTCATGTTTGGGCTTGAGTCTGTTAATATAATGTTGTTCCAATTGTTTGAATCAGTTTTTTTATCTTGGGAAGCAAAGTTTGGAGTCTGATAGTTTGTAAGTGCCATTGAGGAATGATAGGGACAATCAATAATGGATTGACAAAATTTGAAGGGGGCAGACTTTGTGTTTATTGTTTTGGGTTGAATTAAGGGTGTTTAAGGTATTTTGAAGATCTTAAATGAATTTGGAACTCCTTTTTGCAAGTTGAGTGTTTGTGCTGAGTTTGTGAAGGGAAATATAGTTGAATAAGTGTGTCAAAGGAAGGTGAGTTCAAGATGTTTTGAGTTAGTCAATTAAGATTGTTGAAAGGTGTTGTTTACTTCCTCTGTACTTTGCATCAGGTGACAGGTTGCCAATGGAATTAGGGAGCTTATTTAAATGTCCACACCCTTCTATGTTCAAGTGTTACAGTTGTGACAGGTTGCCAAATGAATCAAAGGGCTTATTTAAATGTCCACACCCTTTTATGTTCAAGTGTTGCAGCTGTGACAGGTTGCTAATGGAATCAAGGAGGTTATGTAATCAGGGAGCTTATTTAAATGTCCACACTCTTCTATGTTCAAGTGTTGTGTTGCAGCTGTGACAAGTTGCTAATGAAATCAAAGAGATTATTTAAACACTGACAATATTTTATTTTTAAGTGTTGTTGTTGTGATAGATTGTCAACAAAATCAAGGAGGTTATTTAAACCTTTAAAATTTCCTATTATATTCAAGTGTTGCAGCTGTGAGAGGTTTACAATGGAATAGGGGAGGTTATTTAAACCTCTGCAACTTTCTATTTTCAAGTGCTACAGATGTGACAGGTTGCCAATGGAATTAGGAAGGTTATTTAAACCTCTATAGTCTTCTATGTTCAAGTGTTGCAGTTGTGACAGGTTGCCAATAACAACAGAATCACAAAAGAATGATGAGAAACTACTAATACAATGTTTTATATGAAGCGAAGAAACTTTTGCAAGCTCTATTTTATATCATTTTCCCAAAACTTGAATTAAAATTTTGTGTTGATGAAGAATTTTATGTGGTATGTCTTGTAATTTTTGTGGCTTCTATATGTAAACCCTTTTTGTGTATTAGTACATCTACAAAATCAATTCTTCTATAAGCCAAACCTCTTCATCATGAATTTGCATAACTAGAATGCCCCTTGAAGATCTCACAATCTATCATATTCCCTTAATAATAGGGTTGACAAGAGCATTGGTGTCCTTATATGACATCATTGACACTCCATTTGATAGGCACATTTCTTTAGCTAACCCTACCACATTTATATGCACTCTACAGTTTGTGCCTAACTAAATCCCAAATCTTCTTTTGTTTACTTAGGAATCACAACAATAGGTCTATATCTAGATTCAGACCCCTTGGCATCTTGTCCGGGACTGTTACGTTGATCAATCTAAAATTATTAATTAGTTCAAGGCATAGGGTTCTGTTTATTACTATATTTTTGTTTTTTCTTGGTTTTTAGTAAAAAGAAAAGATTAGATCCCTTTTCCCATTAGGCTTCAACATTGGTGCATGGGATAAATGCACCTTTTGGGGGGAAATGAACTAGATTCATGTGCAAGATGTGAAGGCTTGGTGAAGGTGCATTTCCAAAGGCCTTAGATTCCCCTTGTGATATGTGCACTCCCATTAAACTTAGAAAACCTTTCTAAGTAATGGAACCATATTTCTACCCAAAAAAAGTGATTGAAAATAATTTAAACTTTTAAGTTTTATCAATCATATGTCAAAGTATGTATAATCTTACTACAACAAAATTCATGAATCATACAATTAATACTAAATAAAAAAGACAAGTAGAAATTTTTTTCAAATATTTCATTACACACATAGAAAGGTGGTTTACAGTTTACTGAACACATTATCCTTGCAATTTTTCTTATAAAGAGGAATAAAATTGGAACAGTTCTTATCATACGGTCTCACAATGACAGAGACTCTGAACAATAACATAAACTAGTGGAAAAGGGCATGTGGATAAAAATGAGTGAGATAGAGAACAACAGTTTCTATATTTTGTCAGAAAACATGGAAGATATTTGAGGCAATACTCAACTAGAGAAATTTAGATAACATTAAGACTTATAGTTTTCCTGAACAGAGCAGTTTTTGACACAAGGATAATCTCTAAGAGGCTCAATCACTCAATATATGCATAGTTCTCAGTATCAACTAAGAGTAGAATGGATGGATGCAAAATTTTCATACTGTTGAAAGAAAGGTCATTTAATAGTAGCCAATGAAACTCAAATGATGCACTTTGTACCATCTATGGTCAATAAATGTAACATTTAAGTCATTTTCTATTTTCTTGTTTCCAATTACTAAAGTTATAAGTGGCAACATTAGGAAAATCTGGGTGGACTAGAATGTTTGGATAACTATAAATTTTGAAAATGAAAATAATATAAATTTCTAAAATGAAAATAAATTATCTCTTGCTCAAAACATTCGTAAATACCAAAAATACACAAAACCAGCAAGTATTTTACAAGAGTCAAATTTTTCCAGTAACTGGCTTGCATCTACCTTGAAATATAAAAAAATCATGTATATATCAGACCAAAGATTAAAAATGTAAAAGGAAATGGAGTAAAAATTTGCATACTTTGAGAAGTTGCCCTGGAGCAGACACCCAATGATTGTATTGTTGTTCGGGAAACTCCAATATGTAAAGGAAATCCAATGACATAGAGATGTTTGGGTGTTCTAGCTATCACTTGAGTCATAGGCATCAAAGGGGATTGACATCCAAAAACCAAACCTTCTTTACTTTTGGAGAGGCTTATCTCAATCGACCTTCCCAGAAAACATGCTCCTGTACCTCCACATCCTCCAAAACAACAAAGATTGGTATGAAGATGTGAGTTTTGTTTTTGTGGTGAATAGGGTGCATTTTTACTAAATGAAATGCATTTTAGATCTTCCTGGTCAAGAGATTGTGATACAGAGACAACCAACCTTCAGTGTTGACCACAAGACAAACAAAAATGTATGATACTTTCAAAATTATTTCCATTTTAAACAAAATTTTGCTGAATTCCTTGTATAACATAGAAGAAATAGTATAGTGAATTTTTCCTTAACATGTTTTGTTAAATAATTTTATCTTTTTTCTATACAGCAATTCATCCCAAATTGGAGAAATATAAACCCACTCAACAACTTTACATCAAAGCATCAATCCAAATGTACAATGTGTTTTTTGCTCTAGAAAAACTATGCATTATCTCAAGATACATTCTAGAAGTAATGGATTTGAACTCAATATGTTTATCTGCAGATCAAGATTGTCCCAATATTATTATTCTAGTAAGATTTTAATTACCTTTGTATTTTTAGTTCTTGATAATATAGGTCAGCTTATCAGTCCTCAATAACATCATTACCCAACTGTACATTGTTCTAAAGTTCATGGAAGGATCTGAGGGAGACACAAGCTGGAAAATTGAGGGGATAGATGTAATTAAGGTATCAACTACACAATAGTACATCTAATTGAGCCACAAGCTCAAGTTCATCCAAAAAAGAATGGGATTTTTATAAGGTGGGAAGAGATGTCTTATTCAAGTTTATAATGCTTATTGGAACACAAAACTTGATACAAAAGACAAGTTCAAACAAAAATCACAATTCCAAGACCTATGAGACATATCAATTGATAGTAGAGCAACAGACTAGCTCTTATGATGCTACAGGGGGCATCAAATGAGGGCCTTTGCCTTCAAAACAAACTATGACATTGACAAATAGTTTTACTTTGGGTACCTAACTAGAAAAACTTGTAGTCAGTGTTCCAACATGTTGAATAGACCCTTTAACTAAACTTGTTTCGAACATGAATAAGATTTGTGAATCATTATTTCCCACATGGGAGAGGATCAATTAACTGGTAGCATAATAACAGATCCAATTGAAGTGTATGGAAAAAAAATGATATGCCACCCTGATCCCTAAAGGCCCTCTATTGTTGGTCAAGTCCTTGTTGGGGAGGGAAATCCTCAGTTGCTTCAACATAAGCTCAAGTACCCATTAGTTCTTGTACTCGGCTAATCAACATGAATTATGAATTAGGTGGTCCTACCTCTACTACTAAACTACTACTCAATATTCAACGGTTGGGCTACCCTGCCAACCCACCCATTATGAATAAAAAAATGGATGAATGACCTACCCCAATAGCAGATACCGATAGTAGTTGAGAGGCCCCTCTCACCCTTTGGTGCAAGAGCACCTAGATCCTGACCCTAACATAATAGGACAAAGGACCTTAAAGGTTCACCAAGGGATTTGAAGACAAGTTCACCAAGTTTTTTAAAGGTTTTTATGTTTTATGCAAAATATGTTCAATTAAGTTGCCTTGTACTCAGTTGTCCTATATGTCATGTGACAAGGGGTGGTAGATAGGTAGTAGATGGCTTTAATCCATGTCTTTTATGCAAATAAGGTCTCATTAGACCACTTTCAATAGGTTGGGCAAGAATGGGATCAAAAAGGTCAAACTTGCAAAGTATGTAAGGCAATTGATTAAGCAAACTATGTAAAATGTATGACTTGACCTCCAAATGGTCATTAATGCTTCAAATTTTGGTTATAGGATAGTTGGTTAGTTGTAGAAGGTATTTGGATGTTAGAATCAATATATGTTCATTGTAATCTCAAAGGAGGGGTTGTTGTTCAGTTGGTAAGAAGAAAATACACTTTGGCAAGTGCTGATCACCATCTTTTCCATTGATTTTTTGAACTTTGCTTCTTGTTCCAGGCCCATATAGATTCAAGATGCCTTGAGGCATTAAATGATTGCTTATTCATGTGTTTATCTTCTTTCATGTTTGTCTTGGGGGCTTAATTCTTTTGCTTGTGTGACTGGGATCAGCAAACTACAAGGTACCCTATTTTCTGTGTTTGGAGTTTTGAGGACAGCACCATGATCAACTAACCAATCCACCTATTGTTTCAGACCTATGGATTAGTGGATTGGTCTATACCATCTCTGGTTAAGTGTGTACATACCTTAGGAGAAGGAGAAGGGGAGATTTCTGCCATGGTGTGTGATCTAGTGCTGATCAGGGATAGTTAGACCATGAAAATAGGGAACCCAAGGATGGATTCTGAGAATTAGTGAGTGGGAAGGGATTGTGAGTGTTTCTTGGGTCAGGGAAGAGATAATGTGTGGTGGTTGGACCCCTGGAAGGATTGGGGAAGGTCAGGAGTAGGGAGTTACCCCTAAACCCTTGCTAAACCCTTGTTTTGGTGAGTGCTTGAGAGGGTTTCTTGGAACAGAGGGTTAGAATCCCTGTAGATGAAAAACATCATTGTAATCTGAGGTTTGAGACCATTTTTTGAGACTATCCAAGGTACTTTGGTGAGTGGCCATCATTGGAAGGGTGGTTCCTTTGGAAAATAGACCAAATGGTGAAGTCTAGAACTGGGTAAGTGTATCAAAAGTTCAGGGTGGTCCAAAACAGTGACCCTTGATTTTCATATATGTTGTGTAACCTTAAAAAGGGTATCCTAATCTCCTTTTTAATTACTAGGTGCTTTGGATAGATTGGGTGAAACTTGGCATGTTCTAGTTTCGGGAGAGCTACAAGGGCAGGGTGATGTGTAGGTTGCTAGATGGTAAACCTTGGGAAATTGGTGATTGAGATTGTGTAGGAACCCCTATTTTTGGCATAGCAAATAAGGTTGTCACTTACCTCTGCATCACCCTTAGTTGATTAAAACTAATTAAAACTAATAATAGTTGATTCATGAATCAATGCAATCTAATATAATCATCTGGTTTAGTTTGAACTGATTCTTTCTGTTGAAAACTAACATATATACTCTGCTATGGATAAGCATGCCATGGTTTGAGATGTGCTTGTTATGGACTATCCTTGAAAATTACAGCGAAGATCCTAATATTGAGCACATTTAGGTTTTAACATTAAGGCATCCTTTACCTACGGATTTTGTTGCTTTATGTTGGTATTGGCTCCTCCAAACTATTCCTTGTTGGTTTTGACCTTTCACTTTTCTAGATTTGACGAGCTGCAGCCTGAAAAATAAGGTTTCGACAAGGGTTTTAGAATCCTTGAGAAAAATGGCTTTCCCAACCCCCATTCGACATTCAGTATGTTTATTAAAATGAAAATTATGGCGGGGAGTCTGAAAATTATGGCCAAGATTTTCCTGCCTACTATGCCTGGCCATTAGGCTATGAAATTAATTAAATAAATAGATATTATTACATATATTATAATATAAAATTTTATAGTAGATATTATTAAAATTATTTTATATAACAATATTATATAATATTTAATATATTATAATATTATATTATTAAATAATATTAAATATGTTATAATATAAATATAATATTATAATATTAATAATATATTATTATTGTATTATATTATAATACCAACCACTCTTTCAATTCAATTCTTTTTTGTTAATTATCCACTTTAATTGAGAATTTAGTCATCTTTATCAAACTGGCTTCAAATCATAGTAAAAAATATTAATGATTCATCAACATAATGAGTAATCAAAGTTAAAGAATGTATATGTTAATTTTTTTTATAAAATATGTGAAGGCCTTAAGATTGCACCGAGAGGCAATGTCTTTCATGCAATAGGTATTTTTGGTGCACCAAGCAACCTAGGTAGCCAAATGGCCCGCTTAGGTAGGGGTCCCATGAGGGGGGCTTAAGCTCTATAGATTATGATCAAATTTGAAAGAAAAAAGAATAGAGAAGTAATAATCATTTATTTAGTCATTTAGTTGTGATTTTATCTAATGACCAAATTAGTCACTTATAAATGACCAAATTAATCATTCATTTGCAATATTCTACTAGTGTTAGTCACGTGACTAAAATTTTTAGTCACATGACTAAAAGTTTTAGTCACGTAGTCATTTATTTTCCAAATTCTACTAGTGTTTTGAATCCTCATCAGGTATACTAGCATTCTCATTTACATAATAATTTTTTTTATCTTCTTTCCTTTCTTTTCTTTCTCATATCTTTGTTTGTTCCTTTTATCTCTTTCCGGATACTTTGCAACATAATGACCTATTTCTCCACAACTAAAGAATTTAAAGGGAAAATTACCTTCATACTTACTAGAGCCTTTCCTCATCCTTCTTACAAAGTTAGATTCTATTTCATTAAATTTCTCTTCATCTCGATCTTCAAATTTTGTAGACTTAAAATAAGTCTCTTATTTGTATCCATTCCTTAGGCTTGACTTACTCATCTCATAGGATGTCAAAAATCCTAACAACAGATCCTCGGTATAGGTCTTATAATCTATAGTTTTCTCAATATCACTCACCTTCTCTCTATAAGAATCAAGAAGAGTTATGAGAATCTTCTTTACAATCCTAGTATCATCTATTGTAGCACCAAGTCCTCGCATTTCAATCACTATCTCATCCAATCTCTAAACATAATATTTAACATGCTCATCTTCATACATATGTAGAAGATCAAACTATGTTTCCAAAGTCTACAATTTTGCCCCTTTAACTCTTTCATCACCATCATGTTCTCTTTCCAAAACATCCCAAACTTCCTTAGCAGTCTTCAAATTTTGAACCTTAATCAACTTAGAATGTACCTAACTATTCTTCAAGATGTATTTCGCCTTATTGTTCACTTCATGTGATTTGATCTCATCAGGCATACTTAGACCATTATCTAGATGAGTGTAAGGATTCTTGTAATATTTCTCCACATAATATCCATAATACTCCATATATTCTTGAATCACTACTTGCCATATACCATAATTAGTTCCATTGCACCTCAGATAATAATAAACCATTTTACTAGAAATCCCAAACCTTCCTCAAGAGATTAAGCTCTTCACCAAGGAACCAAGATCTGATACCAAATATTAAATATGACAATTGAGAGGGGGTGAATTAGTTGTCACAAAATTAAACTTTTAATTCAATCATCAGAACTAATTCTTAATGCTGCTTAAATGATTAATAATCAAATGCTAATGTAAAAACTTAAATCTAACACATAAACACAATAACACCAAATTTGTATTGAAAACCTACTAAGGGAAAAACCATTGTGAGGATTAAATCACACTATAGAGAATATCAAAACTGATTGCAAGAGCCTCACTACCAAAAATAAGGCTCATAGCCAAAACAAGGACTCACTATCCAACAGGGCTAACAACCTAGAGGGCTCACTACCATAGAGATACAAAGAAGACTTGTTATAGAGATACTAAAATCCCAATTAAACAAAGGATTTGACCATAATATCTCGTAGACATGCATGAATGATAGATTTCACCTTATCCTCATTGTATCCAGAAACTTAGCATTAAGCTTTGCACGAATTTTCCATACTCGCATCACACACACTTACTGAATAAAATCAATTTCACATATATTTACACTTTCTCTTTTCTCTTATCACTCTTCTTCTTTGATCTTGTATATTTATTCATCATTAACTCATGTTGTATTTATACCATCTTCAACTTTTAAACATATCCAAAGTCGGCCATCCAAATTCAAATTCAAATTCAAATTAGGCCATTTCTGAATATCCTAGGGTGGAATTAAAATGATGGTGACCCAAACACGTACTTCAAGGGACCCAAAAATATTCTGCATGCTTCATCAACCTCAAAAGTAGTATTTCGCACAAGGTCGGCCAAATCAATGTAAAACACATGGAACCATTAAGAAAAAATATTTGAGATGTTGAAACTATCTTCAATAGAATCAAAGAAACTCAACTCTATAACCATAAGTCATAAGACTTCATCAAATATAATTCTAAACCAACAATATTTCTCTTGGACCTCAACCAAAAACATAGAAAACTACAGTTCACAACTAGTGAACACAACTTGCATTGTACATCGAATCAACAGCCAAAAAAATAGATATAGCATCTTTTAACAACCATGAACAACACATCTGAACTGCACAAACATAGGAGAAAATCTGGACCAAAACCCGAAGAAATCACTGAATACCAACAACATATCTTCATTACAATTTTGTCAATATCCTTGACAAATACATCCAACAACAACTAGTTGATAACTAGTTGGCCAGTTGAAATCAATGAAAACGCCTTCAATATTTCCATTCTTGTAAAACTTGTGACATCATTATTTGAGCTATGTTGGTGTAGTGTTCAAGATCCATTCTAAAATTCAAATACATTATTTCAAATCAAGTTTCAAGATCAAGATCCACATCGATTGAAGCCATTTCATGTAAGTTGTAGATCCATATTCCAAGGTTCAAACAAGGGTTTGGTTAGTTGTGACATTTATTATTCATTCATCATTCTTTTCATACTATTTCATTTCATTAGAAGGTTTAATTACCAAAATGGGGTTTGACCAAGGCAAACCCCCATTCACCAACAACAAACATTTTTCCCTCTTGATGTGTGTTTGTAGATTTTAGGTGGAAGATATCTTGAAGAGAAAAAATGAAAAGTTGTTAAAGTTGTACTTTTGTCACCATTCTTTCAATTTCACAAAAACTGACATGGATGATTTATTTTCATCTTTCCAATTATGGGACTCCGGAATTTGGGAGTACAGACATAGGAGAATAGAACCCATAAACCATTTTTTGGGACCCCTATCAATAACCCATTCGCCATTGGGTGTATGAGTCCTTAGTTAGCTTTGAAAAATCACTTTTTGTGAGAGGTACACAATATTTATCCCTTCTAGATTCTCCAAAAAAATTTGTAGGTTCCATTAGTATTATGCTTAATCTTATAAATCCACTTTAAAGATTATAATTTGGAGTTAATTTTCTATTTTTTAAATTTTTCCCCGAAGTGTTGTTTGGTCTAGACCCCCATCCTAGCAAAAACACAAAATTAGTATATTCACACATTGGCTTGATTCACCTCAAGGTTGATAGTAATTTCATACTATGGATCTCATTTCATTAGTGTGGATCTCATTTCATTATAAAATTAGATAAGTAGGACCCCTTTTCCCTCTTTGGATCCACTTTTCCATTTTGGGAAATTTACCTATCCTAGTTTTCTTTGTTTCAATAAACTCTACCAAAGATGAATTGGTGTTTGATAGAATAAAAAAACCTCCAAGAAATATGGATCAAGATAGAGATACAAAAAAATGTATGAGTGAACATATGAACACTACTCAACCATAGATACACAAATGCCTATGAAGTTGAAAATACGTATAGTACTATGATTTTGAAGAAATGAAAAAGTGGCATGTGTAGAATACTAAAATATGCATCATTATGCTCTACATTAGTACTATAACCTTAAAATATTATCCACTAGAATATTCCCCACATGAGAGATCAAGATAAAAAATCTATCAGACCTCCTAAAAATAGGGTTTCTCCACTGCTTCATTGAAAGAAGAATTAGAATAATACTAAAATAATACCCCTTTAATGATAATTGAAATAATAAGACCAACTAAAATTGAGAATAAAATCGAGGAAGGAATGTAGACCCAGATTAGGTCCAAAAGATATGCAATAAATTGAAAAGGGTTGTGCATCACGGGACACATGTATGAGGCAAGAATCTCAAGGATCCATTGTTGTAATGGAAAAGGAAGGAAACACACACCATGTGACAAGAATCATGATGATGCATAACTGTGATGTCAAATAAAGGCTCTACAAAACCCCCCATTACACTTTATAACTCAATGTAAGTACAAAATTCCTAAATTATATCCCTAAAGAGCACATTCAATATTTGTGGCACTTTATATGAGTGCATTTGCAAGGTTATTTTATATTGAGATCTTACAAGTATATATCATTTATGTCATGAAATGGATAATGAAGACATAGATTAGATACATCTTTAAAACCTCAAGAAAATGAGAAAAACTAAAATGAAAAATCCATTAAAATAACAACCCTTTTTGACCAATAATGGTAAAACAAAAAGACCCCTTCTTTGCAAATTTAATGCAAAAAAAATAAAAAATGTCCCCTTCATTTCAAATTTAATGAAAAATAAAATTACACCCCTTTGCACGTAATATTTTTCATAAATTATTAACCATTTAGTTAAATTATATAGTTACAACAAAAAAATATTACTGAATAGGTCCCAGTATAAGAGTATGGAGGTGGATTCAAATATGTTAAGGAAATCTTTAATAAATACAAACCATGTTATTAATAATAAGAGCTATCCTTTACACCAGGTGTGAAGGGCTATGTTGGAGAATTAAAAAAGTGCAAGAAATAAACTAGAAAATAACAATCCAAATTAGAAAAATTCAAATAATAGTTTGCATGGAGTAATTCATGAAATTTATGGCTGTTGTGGATGAGAAGACCAACTCAAACTTCTACGCCATAATTGTAGTCAATTAATATGAATATCTTCTACCAATATAGTGGACCCATGCCAAGTTTTTGAGTCATGCAGTAGATAGGAGGCATGATAATACTCCTTCAAAAATTTTAAAACAAACCTCTTTTCATTGGAGTTTGGTGTGTTGGGGTGATCTTGAGTCATTTGGACTAGGAGATTGCTACTTCAATTTCACCCAACATCAAGAAATATTATAAAAATTGTGGCATGTAGGTAAAAATAAGTGTTGCTCCAATGAAACCCTTCACACCTTGCACTCTTGGAAATGTGTGGCCTACAAAAGTACTACTCACTATGTGCTTTATTCTAACCAATCTAGAAAATGTGAATGTCATGAAAAGATGACTATTGTCTTTAAATGATAGTGTGACTACCATGTGAGAGCTTAGAGTAAGCCATAAGGTTTGAACCAAGAGCAAGAAAAAATCCATCATTAAATTGGTGCTTGATGGAAAATAAACCATAAATACTACACTAGTTTCTAGATATATGGAAGGCTATGAGGTCACTCATATGCATGGAAGGAATTTGATGAAGGGAGGATACCACTAAATGTTGAAAAATTAAAATTACAATACAATAACAATAATTTTAGCTTGGTAGATCAAAAAATAGGTTATTTTGTGAAATAAGTTGAATCTCTAATTACCTACAAAACCACATGATAATTGCCTACAAAATATATTTTAAACTCTAAAACAAAGAATCCGAAGCTAATACATGAAAGGGTAATTTCCTTAAGGCCTTCAGAGAATGCCAAAGAATATGTGCAAGTTTGGAAATGAAATTAATGGCTAAACTAGAAATATACAACAAAAAATTGCAAAAATAAACTCCTCCTAATTTTTATGAATCAAAAAAGGCCATTCTTCCAAAAGTAATAACCACAAAACCTTCAAATAGCCAAATTTTCTTTGAAATTTGCCAAATCAACCCCACAAATTGAACCATATAGTGAAGATCAATTTTATATGCAAATCAAGTTGCATGGAACTCTAAATTAGGCTAGATATAGTATTTTGGGAAGGGTATTTGTTTCATGTCTTTGATACCATGTTAGGATTTTCATCAAAGATCATAACAACAAAATCCCACTTTCACACAATGAGCCTAAATTTATGTTATCAAAGAGATTGATAAAACACTTACGATTTTTTTACAATATGAGCTTTCCTAAATAAAAAAGGAAATGAAGGTAGTCATGTGAAACACAATGACTAACTAACCATTCAAATACAAAAAACTTGTTAACTCACATGACATGTTTCCTACTGATTGGCAAGTGATCATGCAAGAGGTGTAGATGTGTATCACAAAGTGAGAACACTTGTATCAACCACATGAGGTGTGACCAATTTCTAGAATTCCTCTAGGTGAGATTAAGTGTAGTGTGAAAAGGTCTCATCTCCTTATGAGGATCCAATTTCTTCTTCTAAGATGTGGAGGGATTTGGGGAGGTGTTATGATTTCCCTATTGGTATCTTTGGTGTTTCAAGTGTTCAAATTAATGGAAACTTTGGTGAGTTTGTTCCTATTGTTGGATTTGTAGGTAAAGTGGGGGCTGGTGAAATGGTTCTTGTCAGAAATATTTTTGTTGATGATGGATATGTTGTTCAAGTGATTACTACTTCTGTGCGGGTTGTGGAAAATATTATCACTATAGAGGATGTTACTATTGAGGACCTCGAGGTGGATTTTGATGCATTTAATGTGGTTGCTCCTAGGTTTGGATTCTCTAGGGTTGATGGAGATGAGCTTGTGATTGCTATTGAGGAAGACTCTCTAGTGCTTTATCATAAGTTGGAGTTTTATCCTTTGAAGGAAGTAACTAATGTTGTTCTTCTATTTAGGGGATTTATGACTCTATAGGAGGACTTGGGATGTGCTCCAGGGGTGATAAATCCTAGGGAGTTAAAGTTGGTTGAAGAGGTTTGTATGAAAGTGTCAGTTAAAGATAAGGTCCTCACCTCTTATGTCAAGGATAGTATTTTTTCTTGTTCTTTGGATACAGAGGTAGGGAATCTTCCTCATTTTGCCTCTGAGCCTTGAAATAGGAAAAACCCTGTCTCCCCTTCTTCAGGTATGGATACTAGAAATCACATAAAATTGGACTATGGTTTAGAGACTAGAGGTGGGTGTAGACCTTCATTATAGTAGTTTCGGCATAAGGGAATAAAACATGATATTGTTAATGGTTTGCAAACAACTCTGCTTGAGATGGCCCTGAAAGGTTCCTCGTAAAATCTTCCATCAAGATTCTCTCTTGGAATATTTGAGGATTGAATAATCCTCACAAAAAGGATCTCCTTGCTAATTTAGTAAGAGATCATCGACCTGACATCATTTTGATTTAGGAAACTGAAATGGGGGTGGATAAAGTGGATAAAATCATGAACATATTGTTTAAGGATTTTGATTCTGATGGGGCTTCTGGAGGCGTTGCTAATTTTTGGAACTCGAAGGTGGTAACTAGGTTTTCTTTGTTTAGGGAAGAAAGCTATGTGGCTACTTCCTTTTCGAGCTCTAGAGATAAGTTCTCGTGGGTTATTTCTAATATTTATTCTTTGAATTCTAAATGTTCCAGAAAGTGTTTTTGGGATCATTTGAATAGGTTTAAATATCAAATTTCCTTTCTAGAACTAGTTGGTGATGGGGGGTTTTAATACCCCATTGAATGATGTTGATATGTTTGGAGGTTCTTAGGTGGCAGAGGATAGTAGATTTTATCTTATAAATTTTATTAATGATAATGCCTTATTGGACTTGGACCTTTTTGGGGCTTCTTATACTTGGTCTAATAGGAGAGTGGGGGATGCTCTTATTCCAGTGAAACAGAACCATGCTCTCTTATCTTCAAATTGGTTTCTATACTTTGGATGCTATCTTTCAACTCTTACTACACTTGGTTTGGATCACTTCCCTATCTCCTTGAATGTGGAGTTGTTGGGTAGAAGGAAATCCTTCCCTTTTATATTTGAGAAGATGTGGTTCAACCACCCGAACCTAAGAGACTTAATTGCTTCCTAGTGGGGTATTAATCTGGATGGTTTTGTCATGTATAAAGTTTCTAAAAAGCTTGCTTCTATCAATAAAAATATTATTCTCTGGAATAAATTGTCCTTTT